>JAKTWP010000026.1:0-86606 GCA_030582095.1 Trigonopsis vinaria
TTATCCTTTAAACAACAAAAACATTCGAGCTGGCTCTTTTTAGCTGATGGTTTATCATCTACCTGAGCTGACCAAGTTTACAGCAGGGAAGAGAGAAAAAGAAAAATTAGACTGTTTTGAAGTTGGTTGCTAGTAGTTGGGTAAGGAAGCCAGAGGATCATTCTCAAATTCAGACTGCTAACCAGTAGCCTTTATGGTTAAGACTACGACGGTACGTTTATTTATTTTTTTTAATACCCAGATATGATTGAACTTCGAGAGGGAAGAGAAATGCTTGACTCTCACCTGGTCGGCTCATTGAAACTTGCTTCTAAAGTAAGTTACTACGAGACAAGATATCGTCCACCTACCAACGTCAGTTATTTGAACTCTATATAAATATTTCTAGTCTCTAAATACCCGAACTAAAATAACCCAATTATAGCCATAAAAAATAAATAGCCGGTGTCTAACATCATAAAGTCTTAAATATAAGATAATTGATCCACAATAAAACTCCTATGGGAGATGGCCCCAAAGGGATGGATATGAAATGAAGACATTTGAGGGAGAAGTTATCATTTAAAGACCCCCACGATCATCAAATTCTTCCTCTTCGCCCGCCGGTGTGATCTCAAAATCAGTTTGCTGGGTTGGAAGTAGTAAGTTGTGTTCACTGTATCGTCTAAACAACCCAGGTCCCCTGTTATGAGGTGGAGGGTAAGGCAAGTAGCACCTTTTTGAAGAGATAGGATAGAAGAACTTATGGTAGGAGAACCAACTCAATACGATGCCAATCACACTCCCGACTGTAACATCCAATAAAGAATGTCTGTAATCCTCAGTTCGAGAAATAGCAATGAAGCCTGCGCCAACGTAGGGCAGAACGGCCAAAACAAACTTGAACATTTCAACACCCGGAACAGGAACCATCAACTGGCCAAATAGCCAGAGGGAGAGATAGCCGAGTCCAGCAAAACTACTCGAGCTGTGTCCGGAAGGCATACTTCTGGCGCCGTCCTCAATCCGAGCAAGATGAGGAGAGGTGCAGACAGCAATGGTGACCATCGTATGGTGAGGTGTACCAGGTGCAGGAACACATCTAGCCAAGAAGTCGGGACGGAGTCGGCCCAAAAGATTTTTGAATGTTTCGGTGATGAAAGCAGTCAAAAGTAGAGAGGTTGCCAAACCCAAGACGGACATGTGAAACAGATGAAGCCTGTCCCGGCGACCAAACATGCACAAAATACTCAATGAAATAACCGAAAGCGGTATTAAAGTGACAATTAAAAGACATAATCGACCGGAAACGAGCTGGTCTGAAACGTAGGGGTATTGAATGTTAGGGTCATCGATCGAGAAAACTTTGAAAAAGGGCTGGTTAGTTTCCAGCCATCGAACAACTAGAAAAAGAAGACCACAAAGTATCCAATCGGGCACTCTATTTCCGTAGATAAATTTCGTTACTCTAGTTACTAGATCCTGCCGAGAAGAGGAACTCATGTTGGAGAGGGATGCCGGTTAAATTTCTCCAGCATCACAACATTCGATCAATGGATACGTCGGAGCTGGCCTCTTCGTTTCCTCTCCCCCCTTACTATAGCCAATTTTCTGATGAAAATATAGCGCGCTTTCGCGAGGCTCAGAGTCAGGGGGCTCCGATCCCCGAGGATTTGAAGGTACTTGATCCTCCCGACCCTCCCACCGAAGGTCCCTACGTTCTCTTCGGAAACCCCTGGCAGGTGAGCTGCAAACAATGAAGATTTCACTACAGAGCTAATAACAGTAGATACATGATAAACTTCCCGAGTTATCTGAGCTGGGAATCAGTCAGCTCTATCAACCGGCTGAGGCCACAGAGTCGACGAGACGGATCGATGATTTGCGAAACTTGTTCAAGAGTCTACTTATCAATTTCTTGGAACTTGTCGGTATTATGGGTATATCGCCTGAGAAATTTCCTTCAAAAGTGGAAGACATTCGAATTTTGTTAATAAATATCCACCACCTGCTAAATGAATATCGACCCCATCAAGCTCGACAATCGTTAATACAAATGATGGAAGAACGAGTGAATGACATTAATTCAGAACTAGCAAAGTCGAAAGAGTTAAGCCAACAAATATTGGGTATATTGTCAAATATTGGAAAAGAGTTTGAGGCAATCGAATTCCCCTCTACAGACCCGCCACTCATGCGACAGGAACATTCTACAAACGAGAAGCCAAAGGATGATCCTTTGATTGATGAAGACAGACAAATATGGCTTCAAGTGAATGAGGCAGGCCTCCTGGAACTTTAAAACATGTAAACTACAAAAAAATGAGATAAATCTTCAAGAATAAATATTCACATAGATAAAAAGCACTTAAACGCTAAGCTCAAAGTTTTTCTTGGTAACAAATTTGCTGTAGGGAGCGAGGGCCTCGGCAACAGTCTTGTTGACGAACTTCTCGGTTTGCTGCGGGGCGCGTCCAATGAATGTGGAAGGATCGAGAAGTGCGTCAAGCTGACCCCAGATAGGCTTAAAGTACTCATCGTTCTTTATCCGTTCAATCAAGTCGTTGTCGCCTCCTTCTTCCTTGACGACTCGGGCAGCTTGGTGAGAGAGGACGCGGATCTTTTCGTGACATTCTTGTCGGTCACCACCAGCCTTAACAGTGGCCATAATAATATTTTCAGTGGCCATGAAAGGAAGTTCAGACATGATACGTCGCTCAATAACCTTGGGGTAGACAACCATGCCAGAGGTGATATTGAGCAGAGTGCTCAGTACGATATCAGCAGTGAGAAAAGCCTCAGGGATACTAACACGTCGAATAGCACTATCATCCAAAGTTCGTTCAAACCACTGTACGCTGGAAGTGTTTAAAGCATCCTGAATGAGCGACATCAAGTGTCGGGACAAAGAACAGACACGCTCACTTCGCATAGGGTTTCGCTTGTAAGCCATAGCACTAGAACCAATCTGGCTCTTTTCAAAAGGCTCTTCAATCTCCTTCAAGTTGGCTAGAAGGCGAATATCAGTAGCAAGTTTGTGGGCGGAGGCACCCAACGAAGAAAGAGGGGCCAAAACATCAATATCAATCTTTCGAGAGTAGGTCTGACCAGTGCAGGGGTAGGCGTAAGAAAATCCCAAAAGCTCACAAACACGCTGGTCCAAATCTTCAACCTTGTCATGATCTCCGTTGAAAAGAGTCAAGAACGAGGCTTGAGTGCCGGTAGTGCCCTTGACACCACGAAGACCAAGATCATTACGAGCGCGACTGAGATTTCTCAAGTCCCACAAAAGCTCCTGAATCCATAGCGTAGCACGCTTACCAACTGTAGTCAACTGAGCAGGCTGGAAGTGAGTCCATCCAAGAACGGGCAAGTCTTTGTACTGAAGAGCAAAGTGCGACAATCTGTCAATGACATTGACCAACTTGGGAATCAAAATGTCAAGGCCATCACGGAGAAAGATAAGATCGGCATTATCCGTAACATAACAAGAAGTCGCACCGAGATGAATGATGCCTGCAGCGGCAGGACAGGTGATACCATAGACATGAACGTGAGACATAACATCGTGACGAACAATAGCCTCCTGGGCAGTAGCATCAGTGATTTCTTCATCAGTAATCTTGAGATGCGCCTCGAGCTGCTTTATGGCTTCCTCAGAGATGGCAGCGATGCCCAATTCCTTCTCAGCGACAGCCAAAGTGTACCAGAGTCGACGCCAGGTCGAGTACCTGGTTCTAGGAGAAAAGAGTTCAGCCATCTCTTTAGAGGCATATCGTGAAGACAAGGGAGTAGAGTAAGTATCAAACGACATGATCGTTTTTGGAAGAGATCAAAAATTTTCTCAAATTGGGAAATCTTTTCTTGGTTCAACGCTTTCGAACAACGTCAATTTTATTTTATTTTTATGACCATAAGCGACGAATTTTGAAGTCGATAGAATTTAGTATTTTGAAAATATCCGCGGTCGAAGAGCTAACCTCCCAAATCATTGCCATGGCTCATGGCTGCCAGACGTGCACCGAAAGTTTGTGTATTTTATAGCTGAGAGATTATAATGCCAAAAAGAAAACAGCATTCTACATTAAGAATAAAATCTTGGAGTAATAGCAAGAGCACCTTCTATTGAGTTTACTACAAAAACTCGTTACACGGGAAAAGATAGAAGCTAGAGATCTCTAACGGTTAAAACAAAAATTAATAGATATTATACTAGATGTAACATGAACATAAACAAAAATACAAAGAAAACTCCTTCCAGTCCCGTAATCCCATAAAAAGCATGCGTGAGAATAAATCATGAAATAAAAATTACAAACATCAAGGGGGAGGTGTGACGTGGGGTACTATATCTGATCGTGAATCTTGACCAGGCCCGGCGCTTGGTCGACTTGGACTTTCAAGGCGTTGGTAAGAATGCCGTGAATTCATTATATCTATACTTTGCGGGGACTTCCTAGGACTTAGTGGTGGTGGAAGACACTTCATCATATTGGAATGACTGTCTGGTAGCCTACCTTTTGTAGGAGAGAAGCTGTCTTTGGGTCGCTCGGTCTTGGAACGTGGAGATCGCCCTCGTGATCGTTCAGGCGTGCGAATGGATTTGAGAGCCTCACTAGCGTCATTATCTTTGTCTGAACTGAGACTTATTGTCGATGAGCTTGATCCTCGCCGGCGTTTAAATGTGTCAGAAGGAGACCTGGGAAAGCCCGTTCCTGATAGCTGTCCAAGGGACACCGATGGCCTCAAAGAACCCGGTGAACGAATATCTGTGTTGTCAGAGGATTCCTGACTTAGCACCTGACTAGCTATTACAAGAGCATCCAAGCCGCTATTTGTTGGACTGGCAGGAGGAGCAGGATCTGTTTGACTTGAATTTGAGTGTCTTGGCCTCTGAGGACTGTGTATTTTTGGCATTGATACCACAGATGGCGGGGGACTTAGTGTATTCCAAGACATTTGATAAAGTAAGTTTTCGATCCGATACTCCTTCGGATCCGACTCATGATGCACTTCCTTCGCAGTGTTGTTTGGGTAAACCTTTCTCCCATAAGAATCATAATTTCCAATGTGATCAATGCGTAGACGTTCAACCTGTCGCTTAACAAGGTCATTTTCGACCTGGTGTCGCTGCGCGGCTTCTCGAGATTCGATAGTGAGCAGTTGGGTCTGCAGTTTTGACTGCGATATTTGAATGCGAGCACGATTTAGCTGATCTGACAATTCAGCAACAACATTTACATATCGCTTCAGTTCTGATTTGACTTGTTGCTCGCTCAGAGAGTCGATATAATGGTCTGTAAACTTCGCCACGTCCCAATCAGCCGCCGCCGCAGCATCATCACTTGCTAAACAATGTCCGGTAAGCTTTTCTTCAGTCTTAGAATCTGTTATAGAGCTAGGAGTGTATGCTGGAGAGCTTGGTAGAAGCTCAGATGGTTGAGAAATATTTTCGCTTGGAACCGGATCGGCGGGAAGCTGAAGGGAAGGGGTCTCAGTCTTCAAAACAGTATTGCCAGTAGATGATATAGAAATGTCATCTAAGACAGATGAGACACTAGAGGTCCGGTCCAAATTTACCGGTTCGTTTTTGGATGTTGTGTCAGATTCAGTCATCATGGCCATCCTGAAGGGTTTCAAACGGAGTGTGCCCTTCCAACCTCGGCTCTAGAAAGCAAAAACTAATCTTTCCACGAGCAACAACAGAAAAAACACCCCTAACAGAGAAGCTTGAGTGAGTAGAGCCAGCAAAACTTCACAGGTGTAAGAAAGAGGTTCGAGGTGCCAATGTTTACTTTTGAGAACGTCGACAAGCCACCCCGGCTAAGCCCATGACAACCACAGCTTCGAACGCCTAAACACAGAAACTACGTTTGCTTTTGTTCTTTTACGTTTAGAGCTTTTAAAAATATTGATTCCATAAAGAATTAACATCACATAGCACTTTTGAACCAGGTGTGCTATTCTACAATAACTATCACCCGTGACATCATAAAGCGCGCTTCTCATGAATCACCAGATTTATACTTCAGAAGTTTATATTACCAAACAGAAGGCCCAAAGTAGCCTCCGGACGATACAGTGTACAATAGAGCTGTTCCTTGAGCATCCATGGTGTCATTTATACCATCAAGACCCCACCATGATGGAAATTGAATAGCCCCCGTCAACGGTAGCGTCAAACAGAAAAAGATAATGAGTTGAGAGATAGTAAGGCCCAAATCGAGACCATTTCCCAGGGAGAACGTGTACTTTGACCACCAAGGAAAGTAGTTCTTCTTCACGTAGTACATGAAAAACCATCCAACAACGTAAGAAGATGTAAAGAATAGTGCCGTTCCTGGGGGCATAAAGGTAAAAGTACTCAAAAAAATTGGCCAATTCAAGTAGCCAATTACTTTTGTAACTGTTTTACTCCTTTTGCCCCATGTTTTGAGAACAATCCAAGACACAAGGGGAGGGAAGGCAGCAGGTATAAATAGCCAAAACACCAGATGATATGGTGTGACTCCTGTGAAGAGTCTCTGAGGACCTACAACACCGAAGATGACAGCAGAACGGAAGAAGGGTGCAATCTCAAGACATGTATATGCTGATTCCGCTTGTGGAGTACAAACATTTTTAATATAGTTGCCATCCAAAACATATCTCAGAATAGCAATATTCACTAATCCCGACCAAACTGTTCCGATAACAGAAGAAAAAAAAATAATGCGGGGAGGAATCTTCATGTAATGAGCAGTCTTTAAAGTCGTAACCATATTCAAGGTGTCTCCAAGTGAGCCAGTAGAGTACGTTTTAAATAGCATATTAACCAGTGGCCCCCCAGAAAACATGTATCCAGCACACATTTCTGATAGTACATTCACATCAAAATTGACAGAGGTAGTGGCCATTAGAATCATAGAAGGGTAGCTAATTAGTGTACCAAAAATTAATCCAATAACTAATCCCCAAACAGGTAGCTCTGTATGATATGTACGAACCGAAGCAATAGAGAGTCCAAATCCTATGAGAAATAAAATTCCATACCACCATAAAGGGACATCTCGATATCGCTTCATCAATTTCATGTGAATGTCTTCTGGAGTTTTTCTTGAATTCCGAGCATGGTATATCAGTTCTTTTCCATTGAAGAGAATGACGTGGACAATCAGAGCGAAAAGACTTGCAACTAAACCCCAATAACAGAGAAGCATTGTGGGTGACATAAAAACAGATGAATAATTCTCGTATGCTTCAAGATCCAAAGTAAATTCAGGCGTAAGAACCTTAGTAACATTGTATTCGTTTTGAAAACGATCATACAAAGTATTTGTGTTGATTGGTATCCAACCCCCATACCAGCGTCCAGACCACCAAATTGCAGGTACGATAATAAATGCAAAGAATATAGTTGAGACTAACATTATTGTCTGCACATAAAAAGGAACATAAAGAGGTGAGTTGGAAGATGCAATAATATTCCAATCAAGAGACAAAGGAAGCAATCCCAATCCTTGCTGAGACCCAAACACTGCATTCACATTTACATTTTTGGGAGCTATCCAGGCTGGAAATCCGCCTAGATATGAGAGAAATGGTGCCATGTACTGAGGGACCATTTCATACACCATAGCAATAATAGTAACATAAGTGAAAAATCTTACTCGGGAGATAGTCCATCCATTAGCCGAAATCTTGCGCTTATCTCTTAAAGTGTAAATAAAATTGCAATTGTAGAGAAGCGAAGGCCATACCATAGTTGCGGGGTAAACAAGAGTAGAACGAAATAAACCTGCAAACGAATATCCAATCATGTTGCTTCCTAACATGGTCATCACTTGCCACCCGGCTTCCATGTCACGATGAAACCAAGCTTTCATTGAGATGAAAATCTGATCAGCAAGCCACGGCCCAAGAGACTGTGAACCAATGATATAAATCAAAGCGTGTTCTTTTACAGTAAACGGTCCAGGATTAAGAGAAACACCGAGTATCTTCCAGTCGGGAAAGTATTTTTCCCAGAATATTGCCAAAGGCCAAGCAATATAAGCCATAATTGGTGCTCCCACTCCAATACCCGGCCAATGCAGCTGAAAGAGACAATTAATCCCACTACCTGCTGTTAAAAGTATAAAAGAAAGAGTCCAAACACGAAGCGTATTGACGAGCTCATCGGGATCATCAGTGTTTGGAATAGTTGCTCTAACCTCTGGGAAGGGAGAATCTTCCTCAGGAATGGTACTTAGATAAGCATCATCAGCAATTTCCTCTTCAATTTTCTTAGATGGACTCCTGGGATCTTCGGAATGAAGAGGAAGAAGATCTAAAACAAAATTGTCTTGACCCTTTTCTTCATCGCCCTGCACAGAGGTATGGAAAGGATTTTTCTCTCGGTCACCATCATTCACATCAAGTGCATCGATAGATGTTGACCCTGACGGAGGTTCGACGTTTTTTTTTCTGTTAAAAAGTCCCATATAGTCGAATTTGGTTTCAATCAGAAAGTGGTCTCGGCAGTAAGATACGGAATAAAAATGGTATCTCGCCTATTTTATAGGAATAAATAAAAAATCGGTTTCTGCAAGATATCATGAATGCCATTCCTTTCGCAATTGCAAGAGGGGGAAGTTAATTTCACCGCGTGAAGCCGCATGTCACAAGTAAGGAAACTCTAGATGAACGAACAATGAACATAAAATAATAGTAACAAGCAAGTTGTGGAGAGCTCGCTTCGATCCTTATAAATTATATCAAGCATAAAATCAACTATCAATTTGTGAAAAGCATTGGCGTCAAAGCTTAGACTTAGTTGATAAGTCAGCATCGCAATCAACTTATCTCAAACCTTTTTTAAACTATCGAAAGAACTCAGCTGACTAGATTTTACTTCATGTCTGAACAAATACAACAAATACCACCTACGATATTTGTTACAAAGCGTCGCTCTGCTTTGAAGAAACGTGGAAAAGGCTACACGTTCGATCATAGTTTTCAGGTGCCGCACAGAGCTTAAAAGGTTATGTATTAGGTACATGGCTTAACCATTATAGGAGGTCAAGCCGAAATAACCAATCAAACCTCTTTTAAAGATCACATCATACCCAAAGTGCGGACAGTGCTGAAGTGTCCATGTGTTCAGAATAAAATCACATTATAGCATAAATCATAATAGATATTTTCCTGTTCCCAACCTTTGATATTGAACGAGTAGAAGAGAACACAAGTTATAGATCTAATCATTATAGTATCACCGTCGACAGTGTTCCGTTGTGTATTTTTGCAAGTTCAAGGTAAAGCGCATTCAGCAAGGGTATATATAAACAGTTTAGGTAAGGCAAAAAAGAAACGTAGCTTCCGAAGTCTGACAAATAGGTTTCGGACAGTTGAAGAACCAAGCCGATGAACAACAATCCCTCGGTAGAAGTATATAAGCCATAAAAAGAAATAATACTTTTAAATGTAGTAGTAGAAGATAATTTTATAAGAATAGCTACTTGCAGATTTCAAAACTCGGTTGACCCAAGCTATTAGACACCGAGTATTCAGAACTCCAAAGGCATGTCTCAATCAAAAAGACCAGCGTTAAGAATACATATTCGATTTGATAAAGCTTCAGAATGCAAGCAGACGGATATCTTAGTTATCCCAACCACAACTTCTCCTGTTAAACCACCTCGTCTTTAAATAAAGTCAAACAAATGTAAGAAAACACAAAGCAACCCTCAATCAATAAAAACACGTCAGCACCATCGCAAAAAAAGAAAACAAAAAATCTGAAAACAGAGAAGCTCAATCTGTTGATAACCCCACGCTACAAAACCCCTCTAAACAACCAACCATTTCACAGTTTTGCCACAAAACAACAAACCGCCATGGATTCGCTTCAAGTTAATCTGCAAGATATCGCATCGGCAGCAGTTGGAGGCCATCCAGATAGCAATGTGGGAGTTCCTGGTCGTGGACCACATAGCCACCGTCTAGCTCTTGCTCAATCGCACCAACATGCGCTTCACCAGGCGCAGGCACAGGTTCAGCAGCATCAACATCAGATTCAGCAACCTCCGCAGCAACATCACCATTTGGGGAGTCACCATCACCACCATCCACATGATGACGGTGTTCTTGGTGTTGATAGTCTCGGTGTTGTCGGCAATCTCAACTCTGGAATCCCAGGACTGGGTCAGGCCGGTCTTGCCCAGGCTATTGACCCCCAAATATCTATGAATGATGCCAAGTCATCTCTAGATTCTAAAAAGACGTGCATTTTTTGCCATAAATCTTTCTCTCACCCTGGCTCGTTGGGAAGACATCTTGACCTCAAGCGTGGCACTCGCCTTCACCCGGCTGACCAAGTTGATCAGATCAGAGGCGATGTGAAGCGTAGAGGAGATGTCGAGGAAATTAAAACTCGACGTGCCAAGCGAGCAAAAGAATACAACTCACGCGATGATGTCAAAGAACGAGCAAAAGCTCGACGTCGTGACAAGGATAAGCAAAGCCGAGCAAATGAAGAAGCAAAGACGAATTTTCTCAATCGTCTGGGGATGCCAGTTCTTCCTCGACACCCTTCCTTTGCGTTTATGGTTCTCTACTTTCTTCCTCCTTCTCAATGGCCTCATGATCCCCCGACAATGGAGACTTTTAACCAACTAAAAGCTTTGTTAGACCCAGACCAACATCAGGAAAACACCCAGATTCTGATTGAATGGACCCGAAAAATAGATGTTGCTTTTGAAAACTGGAGTGGGCTCACAAAAACGCAAAGACACGACATATGGCATCGTGAACAGCGCGCAGCTGCCGAAGCTGCTCTCGGAAGTTTAACTCTCTATGATATGGGATCAAGGCAAGAGTGGCTCATTGCTGAGGAGCGAAGATTACTTGCTGAGGAAGAGGAGCCTATGCTTGTTTAACTGTGGTTGGCTTTATGACTCAGATTGTACCATATTTGAGATGTTTTGTGGAGGATGAAGGGTTTTCTGTCTTTTCAGTCTTGTTTAGTGGCGTTTATTTTATTGTCAATGTGATCATTTGATTATTCCAGATAGCAATTATAGGTATTTGAATCCAATTCTCTTCTGGCAAACTTGTAACTTATAATGTTTTTTTTAACTTATTTCGGTTCTCGAAATTTTAATTTTTTTTCTTCCAACGGAAAAAAAAATCTCCCAAAACATCGCTTCGAAGCTTTTTTTTTTCCAAGAGGAAAAGATGGACGATTTGTTCAGTGTTTTCGAAGGCAAGGAGGCCAAGCCTATTGAGCCTGCTAATCCACCTGAGGAAATCCACGAGACCGAGACCAAGACTCCCAAAGCCAATGCTGGGAGCAAACGCTCTCGGTCAGACTCTAGTGAAGATGAAGCTTCGTCCTTACGCAAAAGTAGGATAAAGCCGTTTTCTGAAAATGGAAAAGAAAGCAAAGAGTCTGTTGATACTGAAATCCCCATTGTTGCAGACAGCTTTGAGACCGAAGCATCGCGCGAAGTCGCTGCTTCTAGCGGTTTAGGAGGTGTCTCCGTGAGTGATTTAGACAAACCTGTTGTGCTTTCTCATCAGGTTCGACATCAAGTCGCCTTACCTCCAGGATACGACTATGTTCCAATCTCTCAGCATAAGAGCACCAACCCTGCTCGAACATACCCCTTCACTCTCGATCCCTTTCAAGCCGTGTCGATTGCTTCTATCGAAAGAAATGAAAGTGTGTTGGTATCTGCCCACACTAGTGCTGGTAAAACTGTGGTGGCAGAATATGCTATCGCCCAAAGTTTAAGGAATAAACAGCGTGTCATCTATACTTCCCCAATCAAAGCTTTGAGTAATCAGAAATTTAGAGAACTGAGTGCCGAGTTTGGAGATGTGGGTTTGATGACTGGTGATGTTACAATTAACCCATCGGCAAGTTGTTTGGTTATGACTACAGAAATTCTTCGCTCGATGTTATATCGTGGTTCTGAGATTATGCGCGAAGCTGCGTGGGTTATTTTTGATGAAATTCACTATATGCGTGATACTGAAAGAGGCGTTGTCTGGGAGGAGACTATTATCCTCCTCCCCGATAATGTACACTATGTATTCTTATCAGCTACCATTCCTAACGCGATGCAGTTTGCTGAATGGATCTGCAAAATTCATGTTCAGCCTTGTCACGTTGTGTACACCGACTTCCGCCCTACCCCTCTTCAGCATTACTTATTCCCAGCCGGTGGTGATGGAATTCATCTTGTCGTTGACGAAAAAGGTGTTTTCCGGGAAGAAAATTTTCAAAAGGCCATGGGTGCATTAGGAGAGAAAATGGGTGATGACCCTGCTGCTTTGCCTACAAAGAAGGCCGGAAAGAAAGGAAAATCCGGAAAAGGTGGTACTAAAGGTCCCTCAGATATTTACAAAATTATAAAAATGATCATGAGTAAAAGATACAATCCCGTGATTGTATTTAGCTTTAGCAAACGTGAATGCGAAGCCTTAGCATTACAAATGAGTAAACTCGACTTTAACAATGGTAAGCATGACAGTATGTTCTAATTATTTTTACTAATAAAGATAATAGATGTTGAACACGAAATGGTAAAGAAAGTCTTTGACAATGCTATCATGCAGCTTTCCGAGGAAGACCGCGAATTGCCTCAAATCAAGCACATTTTGCCACTTCTGGAAAGAGGTATTGGAATTCATCACAGTGGACTTTTACCCATTTTGAAGGAGGTGATTGAAATCCTTTTCCAAGAAGGTCTTATTAAAGCTCTTTTTGCCACCGAAACATTTTCCATTGGTTTAAATATGCCCGCGAAAACCGTCGTTTTCACCAACGTTCGAAAATGGGATGGAAAGAATTTCCGTTGGGTTTCCGGCGGTGAATACATTCAGATGAGTGGAAGAGCTGGTAGACGAGGTTTAGATGATCGTGGTATTGTTATTTTGATGATTGATGAACAGATGGAGCCTGCTGTTGCCAAGGGTATGGTTAAAGGTCAAGCTGATCGACTTGATTCCGCCTTCCATCTTGGTTACAACATGATTCTTAATTTAATGAGAGTTGAAGGAATTTCTCCCGAGTTCATGCTTGAGAGATGTTTTTATCAGTTTCAGAGCTTAACATCGATTCCTCAGTTGGAAAAAGATCTCGAAGGAGTTCAGAACGAAAAGTCTCTGATTACCATCGAAAATGAAGGGCAGGTGAAGGAATACTACGAGCTCAAGAAGCAAATTGAAGGCTATAATGATGATATGAAAGCCGTAATCAATCATCCTTCAAATAGCTTGACCTTTATTCAACCTGGAAGATTAGTTAAAGTACGAGATGAAAAGACTGACTTTGGCTGGGGTGTGATTGTACGTTACAGCAAAAGAACTAGTCCTCGTGGAAAAGCAAAGGAAGAATTCCCTGCTTTGGAATCTTATGTCGTTGATGTTCTTTTGTGGCTGCGCGAAGATTCGCTGATTTCTCCTAAACGCACTTTGGGTTTTGAAGGGTTGAAGCCTGGTGAATCAGGTAAGCCTGGGCGAATGGAAGTTGTGTCTATATTCTTGAGCTCCCTTGATCAGATTTCAAAGGTTCGCATTTTTGTACCCAATGACGTCAAATCGTTGTCCCAGCGAGAAGTGGTTCATAAATCGTTAGAAGAGGTTAAACGGAGGTTTCCAGATGGCCTTCCCTTGATTGATCCTATCGAGAACATGAAGATAACTGACGATAGCTATAAAAAATTGATTCGCAAGATCGAAGTTCTTGAGTCGCGACTTATTTCTAATCCTCTTCATCACTCAGATGAACTGCCGCAACTGATTGAGAAGTTTGGAGAAAAGGAAACACTCAATGCAAAGATTAAAGATATCCGTTCCCAAATCAGCGCTGCTAGCTCGGTTATACAACTGGATGAACTCAAGGCTCGCAAACGTGTTCTCAGACGTCTCGGATTTACCACCGATGCCGATATCATTGAACTCAAGGGAAGAGTTGCTTGCGAAATTTCTACTGGTGATGAATTGCTCCTAACAGAATTGATATTTAATGGTACGTTTAACGAGCTCACCCCAGAACAGTGTGCTGCTCTTTTAAGTTGCTTTGTCTTTGAGGAAAAGACCAAAGAGTCACCTACTCTTCGTGCTGAGTTGGCTGAACCCTTTAGAAATTTGAAGGAGATGGCTCGCCGAGTGGCTCGAGTATCCAAAGAAAGCAAAATTGACATCAATGAAGAGGAATACGTTGAAGGATTCAAGTTTGAATTAATGGAGGTTGTGTTTTCTTGGGCTAATGGCGCTTCGTTTGCTCAAATTTGTCAGATGACTGATGTCTATGAAGGAAGTCTGATTCGAATGTTTAGACGTCTCGAGGAGCTAATGCGTCAAATGGTTGACGCTTCTAAGACTATTGGTAATGTTGAGCTTGAGAATAAGATTACCGCTGCCTTGTCCAAGATCCAGCGTGATCTTGTCTCTGCAGGATCTCTCTACCTGGAGTAAGATGCCCAAACTGAAACTGAGAATATTTTTATTTTTAAGAACTTCGAATGTATTGTATACTATCTATTGGCCGTTTTTGTTGATGGCTTAAACTGTTAAAAAATTACGTAATTTGTAGTCTGTCTCTAGAGCTCAGAATTTAATTGCGAAAGCAGCGAGTGTATTTTTTTTTAAGGATAGTAGACTAAATAACCAAAAATATTCATTGAAAAAAATTGATTTAATGTTTGAAGAAGCTATGAGCTTCAGAAAAAAAGCAAACTCCCCCACTAAAATGAAAGTTCTTTCACCTGTGAATTCACCAAAAAAAACATACACTTCCTCTCTTACAAAACTTTCGGGTCAAGGAGATAAGATACCACCAATATTGGTAATATTATGTCATAAAATAAATCATCATGGCAGATAATTAGAACGGTTCGAAATCACCTTTGAGCATTCGCTCTCCAGTAGGAGTCATTGGCCTTTTAGGGGCCATACGTGGAACATTTATAGGCGTAGAAACAGCACTGGATGCAGAATTAGTGTTTTTTGGAGTTGTCGATGCTCGCGGTCCAAAAGATCCTAAATTCTTGTCATCTGTGTCAATAGCGAATTCGGAAGCCAAGTATCCAGAGCCACCACTGTTAAGACTATGACTTCTAGTTACTGTCGAATTAGAATTTGCCGAACTAGATCGACGTGATGACCAGCCTAAGGAAGGGGGAGAGCCGTAGCTTGAACTCACATACGGCGAAGACGTGCTATTCCGTCTGTGGCGCTGCTCGAGCATATTCATCAACTGAAGACGTTCGCGATCCAGCGCGGAGTCATGATTGTCAAAAGCCAAAGATCTTCTTCGCAATAAGCTGCCAACAGCTATGGGTCCAGAGTTTGTTGTGTTTGCAGTCTCTGGCTGAGCCGAGACAGAGCTGAGCAAAGGTACGTCATTGTCAAATCTCTGCTGCGACGAAATTTCTGTAAAAGAAAATCTTTGACATGCATCTAGCGGTGAATGTGCTGGTTTATCGCCGGTTTGTGCATTCATGGTGACAGGTGCCGCAGTAGGCGTATTAGCAGACAGGCCAGAGATGACGCTCTCCTCTTCAATGTGACGATTATTCACAGTTTGAGTATATAACGAACTTAACAGTGATTGGCGTTGCTCTGTAGCAGACAGGGATCTCCTACGCCATATAGACGTAAGTTCGTTTTTGGAACCAGGTACTATTGGGTATTCATCCTCCACAGCAAAGTCATCATCTTCAACCACAGGGGCATCAGATTTAGTGTCGCTAGTAGATATATGTGTTATAGGCATCATCAAAGAAGGAAATTCTCGCTTGCTGGCGTTTTTGAGGCAAAAAGAAGTTCGCCTGATGCACGGCGGTGGCACAGCCAAGCAACGCCGCACAACGCCGTGCATTTTTTTAAAAATCTGGGGTACTGTTTTAAAATACTGGTTATATGCTTTTTCCCCAGATTATAGTGGAAGGATTTTGTATTTTGATCCGAATCTTTATCTCTTTCTTTCAAAGAAGTTTTTCTATTTTGGTCTTGCGCGATGGGTTCTACAAAGGGTCCTACCTCGCTTAGTGAAGGATTGAGTGAATGACTGTGTAGATGTCAGTCATTCACCCCCCTTCCCAAAAATTTAGGCCTCTGATGTCTCATTGGTATTTGGTTTAACTTTATATTTACCCGCAATATCTCGCGGCAGCTTTAAATGCAAGTTTTGCTTTCACATCACAGTTACAGATATATTTGTCTAGTCGAAAAAGCAGCCACAGTGAATGTATGTATTATGTACAGAAGGAAAAAACTTCAAACAGGAGAAAGTATACAAATGCAAGGACAAGAAGTACTGTTTAGTTTGGTGATCGAAGATGCTGAAGAGCCCACATCATACCGTTGACACCCGCGACTGTAAACTGAGCTTCGTTGTCACTTTCGGCCGTCGAAACTGTGACAACAGACCTCTGTAGAGTGTCAGGGTCCTCATCAGCATGTAGCTTTTTGCCCCATTCATACAAACTATTATCCTGGGAACCGCCACCGCCCACGTAAATAAACGAAACACGAGACTTATCAGTAGCTGGGACATCTTCGTCGTCATTACTTGACTCATAAAATTCATCATCGTCTAAACCGGTTCCCGCAGGGCTATGAAAGAAGTGGAGGTTTTGACGAATAGGGATATCACGCTCCAAACTAGATAAAATCAAGTCTGCAGCCAAAGCTTTGTTCCAGTCCATCGATCTGATGACAATGATTCCATCATTTTCAACACTTGCATGGACATGTTCGTTTTCAAAGGCATCGTTCACATGGTTCACGATATCGCCTAGCACATGCGTCACCCGCTCCTTTGTGTTTCCATCGCCAACAGCCTCAACATGAAACTCAATCGACGAATTTCGACAAATAGTATAGGTTCCTGGAAGTCTCTCCGAAAAATCTTGTAGTGCTCGGCGCACGTTGGGAATCCATCGAAGCTTGTCAACATTAATCAACGATATCCATTTGTCCTCTCCAAATGGCTTAATAAAAGCACCATTCTCTGCAATTATTCCCAAATTTGGAATTTTTGAAAAGGCCCTTTCAACCTGAGCAGGGGTTCCATAGCTCAACACATACACCTTATTCAAAGGATCTTTGATCAATTCATTTAGGGTTTGCTCCACCAATAATGGGCTAGAATAAATATTGTGCTTCATAGCGCTCCACGAAGATGTCAAGGCACCAAACTGACTTAGGATTATAAGACGGTATCGGGGATTTGGGCGTCCATCAACAACGTCATCCTCATAAAGTCGAGTTAGATTGTATTGTTCGGAAATATCTTCAATTTTGAGCTTGGGTATGACCATCTTTTCCCTTCGGCGATGCTTTTCCCAGGCTTCATCGGCGCTTTGAAGAAACTGTGCTGCCCACCGACCGCCAGTGCGAGTGGTGACCTGCACGAAAACTCGCTCCCAGTTGATCGTTCTTGAAGTCTGGTCCATTTTTAGGGCAGTAGCAAAGGCCTGTGCAACTTGACCAACATCCCAAGGATTGATTACCAATGATCCCTCGGCAAGAACGGAGGCACTCCCAGTGAATTCAGACAAAATAAGTGGACCGTGATTCTGTTGTTGACAGAATATGTATTCATGGCATGTAAGATTCATGCCTTCACGTAGTGAAGTAACTGCAAAAACATTAGCTTCGCTAATTAAGGCAAGATATTGTTCAAAGTCAATATCTTGATGCAAGAAAATAACCGGTGGGTCAGAGTCTAAGCCCAGTGCATGTTTTGCATTGATACGCTCCACAATTTCGCTAATTTCGGCTTCCAATTCCTCTGAAGAGGCTGTCCGTAAGCAAACTTGAATCATAACAGCCTGCTTATGATATTCTGGATGGTTATCCAGGAACTTTTCATACGCCAAAAACTTTTGACGAACCCCGTGAACATCATCAAGCTTATCTCTTCCAACGATTAGTTTTTTCGATCCCCACCGTTGCCGGAAAAGCTTGCGCCATTTGTCAACCTCAGCAAGTTTGATGTTTTCTAATAAAGACGGAGGATCAATACCTATAGGTTCCTCAGCAACATATATAAACATGTTTTCTTTGCGAACGCCTTCGGTATTTGCATCAACAGCAAGTAATCTGTTACATGTTTGCAGAAAATGACGCTTGTACTCGGCTGTTTGTAAGCCAATAAAATTCGATGCAAGCACACCCTCTAATAATTCAACTCTAGTAGGCAAGCACCGGTACACTTCAGAAGAAGGAAAAGCAATATGAAGAAAAAACGAGATTTTGGCATCTGGGATACGTTCCCGAACCAACTTGGGAACCAACAAAAGATGGTAATCATTTACCCAAATGGAGTCACCAGATTGGTAAGCTTCAACGAGAACATCTGCAACTGCCTTGTTGAGATTATAATAGTGAATCCAAGAATGGTCCTCGTATGCCTTTGACTTTGGATTATCGGGGACCTGATAGTGAAAGGTAGGCCAAAGAATCTGCTTGCAGTAATGAGTATAATGCCCCTCAAATGTACTATCATTCACATAAACCGGTACTGATGAGTATTTCGATAATAGAACGTCGTTAATAGCATTCCGCGTCCTGGTAGTTAATAAATCTGTCGGCATACCCAGCGTTCCAACCCATTTAACATCACTTGAAAAAAGGTTATCATTAATTCCACGATTGATGGCATTGCGAAGACCACCATTTCCCTTGACATTCCGTACAACTGTCCAGGGGGCGTTGCTGAAGACATCAGCTAGCTCTGAAGAATTGGTGCTGCTGGCACGTCTGTGTTGAACTCTTCTTGTATAATTCTCGCGCAGTGTTTGTATTTCAAGACGCTTGATGTCTGACTCCAGACTGAGTGAGCCTTGCGAGCCTGTCATCTCCGATACTGCGGTAGACGGGTTAGATTTACTAGTCGCTGGACGAGAACGATCTGGTGATCCAATCCTCGATTTAACACCAACTCCATCATCTACTACTGCACTACCAGAGTTGCTCACAATAGAAGAGAGAGATTGTAATTTTAGTCCAGCAGACGTGGTGCCGCTGGTTCGACGACGGCCGACGACAACATTCTTCAGAGGAGGGGGCGAACTTGGCCGAGACTTTGGTTGTACATAGCGCTGATTTCCAGAGTAGCTAATTTCGCCGGGCTTGGCAATTGCTCGTTTCGGAGATGCAGCTTTGGATGAAGTCGATGCCAATTCTTCTGTTGAAGTCCGAACACGTCCACGATGGGACGGGGCATTCAAAGCTGCCGTAATAGATGCCATTGATGTACCGCGAAACATATCTTCCCGATCCCCGCGTTGCATAGTGGCGACACTTTCTGGTGGAGGTGAAGGAGGCCGCGAAGGCACTCGGGATACCACCCGCGATGCCAGAGAGTCTATCAAATTAGGCTTCTGTGCATTATCAGAAGTCAAAGGGCCTTTAAGAGTAATATTAGAGGCGGTAACGGGAGGCTCAGAGACGGGAGACGATGGAATTTCAAGATTGAAATCGATAGTATAGGGTAGATAGCTAGCAAAGTCGTCAGCATCCTGGCAAGTAGATCTAGAATAAATGAAATCACTTACATGGAAGCTACCAAAATCGTCATCGCGAGAAATTTCTCGCCCAAGTGCGAGAAGAAAAGAAATGGTTGACGCTGTCTGCTAAATTGCAAAAGTCAGATTCAAATTTACGTACCGTATCTCTAAAACTATGCCGCGATACTATTTTAATTTGTGCTAACTGTGTAATATAATTCGAATTTATAGGAAGATTGGATAGTTCTACGTCGATTAAAACCCGCTAACGAGGTTCTTGGAGATGCTGTGCGCAGACATTGCACCGAAGCAAAGCACTATGAAGAGCTGCTTGTTCCACACAGAAGCAAGCAATTATGACTTCTAAATGTTATCTGTCTCAATATTGAGAGAGCTTAGTTACAGATTTTTGAACCAACGATGCCCATTAGCTGTAGACTGAAGACTAGAAAGTAGATAGCATATTCTAACGTAGCATTATAAATGACCAAACAAAGCAAACAAAAACTGCTGTAAAGCATAGAAACCGTGGCTACGATTCAAGTGCTACAAGTAAATGTTTGGGTTCAGAGGGCACAGAGGCTTTTAAGCACAGGCACGAATAAGGTTTTGGTCATACAAAACAGCTTATACTAGCTGTGCAAATGGAGTTACTTTTTTCAATAATGCTTGTTCGCAGAGCGAAAAATTGCTTTGTTGCTATTGTCGTTATGCAGTTGAAAGAGGTTGATGACTGTTGTTGTTTTAACTTTTATACTGTACTTACGAGCTGGACTTCAACAGGTGAAGAGCCCAGCCGAGGCCCTGTCTTTCCTCTATTTATTTTGTTGACGTGGCTAAACGATCATATATCTAATAGTTGCTTAATTGTCTTTATTTCTCTTCTCACCTGTTTTTCCGATGTCGTCTCCGCCCAAGTCTCGCATGGTCCGGTTTATTTTGGGATATAGCTGGCTATTCCCCCTTGTCTGTGCTGGGACATGGTGGGGTATGCTTATTGCAATGATGGCTGTCTGGGCTGCTCTTGGTGTGAGTTTTCTCTGCTTTTTTCGGATTCTGGAACTGACGTAGTCATCTAGAAACCTATATATTCTTTTATGTCGCCTGATGATACCATAGCGTATGTCCATTGACACCGATTAAATTTCTTTCTAAATTATTTAGCTACATTTCCGATGTTGGTGCTTCTGGAATCAAGGCTCTTTTCGTCGCCGGATGTGCAGTTGAGATGGCCTTCTTCATCCTCACGTACTTTAGTGAACGAGTGTTACGACAATACGGGCTTCTTGAGAAAAATAATACGAAGACGGAGCTGTGGCTAGTTTCAGTTGCCATTGTACTTGGATGTTGTGGCCAGATAGCCTTACTCATGCTCTCGATTTTCGATACCAAGAACTTTCACCCGGTCCACATTTCAATGCTATGTGTCTTTTTAGCATGTGTCGGAATTTCATGTTTGTTACTTATTACAGAGTATATTTACCTTGAAAAGTATTATAAGCTTGCTCGATTCAGGGTGTCCTACATTTTCAAAATCATCTGGTTTATATGCGCGCTAGCCTTAGTTATTGCTTTTGGTGGATTGAGCCGAGACGGTGATTACGATTCATCTGCCGTTGTCGAATGGGTATGTTGTGTTTTCTAGGTGTCATTATAGGTCTAACTCTGAGTACAGACTTTGGCGTTCTGGTACGGATTCTATGTTCTTAGCTTACTTTATGATATTTTTCCTGCGTACAGGAAAAGGAGACAATGGAGCCGACCCTCCTCTAATTCTGGTGGTGAGCATGATCCCAATTCTGTATTTAACAGCTCCCCATCGCTCGGCTCTAGCGAAAATAAATCAAGCGAAGGAAATCATGAAGCTAATCGAGATTTACCGGCTGTTTGAATAATTACTTAACCTCTCTTAATATTGAGAGAAATAAATCTGCTTATGGCCCCTTTGGCCCTTTACGTCATTGCCTACTTATTCCTCTGGACTGGTTTATGTCCTCCCCGCATTAGAACACCTGTATATGTATATCTTCTTGTGCTTCTACATTCTATAGAGATATGCATCCATAACTTGTTTTTTTTGTTGGTTTGTGGCATATTCGGTGGCTAGATCGCGTTTACTCGCCAGCTTTTCTATCGCCAGCTTCAAATTAAGCCGCTCATCGCGGTCTGAGAAAGATGCTCTCGCTTTGCAGAAGGGTTTACAAAAGAACTCTCTGGGACTTAAATTCTTAGTTAACACTGTATGTAACCTACGTAATATCTAAAGATTTCTTTTTATACCTACCCAATATTGAACCTTTGCCACAAAAACTCATCGTTCCAACTTGACGGTAAATCGACTACAGTAATTAACTTCTAACGGATTTTTATTTTATATTTATAACGGACTATACTAGTGCAGATCGTTCGCCAGATGAAAACTCCGCTAGCTATTCATATCGACAACATAAGTGATTCTACACATCCACCAAAAGCTAAAGTGAAACGCAAAACTCAAATAAAATAAGACAAACCGAAAGTGAATAAGGTTAAAACTACATAAAATCACATCACACCACCAACCTTGCAACAATACAGAAAAAAAGATCAACAGTTTAGATGGCCAACCAAACTGAAGAGCAATGAACGATTTGACGCATCAAATATATATCCAAACACAAAAGTCAATCGTCTTTATAAAAACGACTACTCATTTGAGATAGAAAAAGAAACAGAATTGAAAAATAAAAATAAAAAAAAACACTCTTAGCTCGCTCAAGCCAAAAGCACAAAGCAAACCTTTCTACCCAGAAAGAAACCAATTATTTGATTCAAACAAATAAGTCATCAATATTTGTAAATAGTAAAGGAAAAAGTAAGAAATAGGCTAAGAGAATCAATCACCTGAAATTGGGAAAGGCGCTCATGAGAATTTGAAGACACGTAGTCATGTAATAGTGACACCAACCAGCAATATTTTCGATTCCCCAACGCATACTTACTCATTCACAAACATGAACCACTCCAAATATTAGAGTACAATATGTTAACTGACATGTAAATCTGTCACTTAAGAAAACACATAATAACAGACTGAAAGAGAAAAAAACAATTGATTATTCAGCAATGTGCTCTTGGAAAGCTGAGGTAGTCGACTTCACACCTTCAAGCTCCTTCTGTTTCGATAAAGTGTCATCGTCATAACGGCTTGCATCATCCTCATCCTCCTGTGAGTCTTCATCTTCATAGTCCTCATCAGAATCTTCCTCTGAGTTCTCTTCAGATTCCTCGTAATCCGGGTCGTCCTCCTCGTCTTCCTCCACATCGCTTGTAGATTCATCTGGCTTACCTACTTCGTTTGAAGCTGCAGGTGTAATGGGGGCTGCTGGTTTCTCATCTTTCTTAGCAGTGGCACTCTTTGAAAGATCCTCCTCACTGTCAAGAATCATAGAGCGGTAGTGATGAAGGGCTGCTGGTCGAGTAGGGGCAGGAGTGTGATTATTTAAAGCAGTATCAGCAGCAGCAATCTCGAGCTTCTTCTCTTCCTCAGTTTCGTGAACACTCACATCTGGTTCATCACTCTTAGCCGCTGAGGAAGCAATATCTGCAGCGTGACTTTTGATTTTTTGATCTTCTTCAGTCTCTTCGTACGTGGTATGAGGCTCAGTTGCGGCTTCATCGCTTTCAGCAGCTGCAGGAGCTGCATTAGCAGCAGCTGCCTCAAATTCAGTATCTTCAGGAGAGTGTGAAGGAGAAGTATCGATAGTATCGGCAGCAGCTGCTCCAGCGGCAGCGGCAGCGGCAGCAGCTTCAAGCTTATGATTGGAATCCTCTTCCTGACTATCACCTTTCAAAGCTTCAGCAGCAGCCTTAGATTTGGCGGCTGCAAAAGCTTCAGCACGCTTCCAAATGTTTTCAGCAGTCTTCTGGATGTCTTGACGAGTACCAGGGGCCGCAGTAGGAACAGCAGCAGCAGCAGCCGACGAGGAGGCGACCGCAGCAGTGGAAGACTTCTTAGAGGCGCGAGCACTCGCTTCTGCGGTACGCTTTTGACGCGCTTCCTCGACCTTCTGGGAGCGGACCTTTCGAAGCTCCTCTTTCTTGGCTGATTTTTGAGCATTCAAGACAGCCTGCTGCTCATCTCTCTGCTTCTTGGCTTCGGCTCTTTGAGTATCTCGAACTCGGCGCTCTTCGGCACGAGCTTGATCACGGACTCTGCGTTCTTCGGTTTTTTTCGCAGTCTCTTCTTTTCGGCGTTCAACTTCCTTGAGTCGCTTCTCTTCGGCCTCTTTCTTAATCTGACTTTGTCGTTCACGCTCTGCTTGAGCTTGTTCGGTGAGCTTATCCAACACAGGCTTGACATTTCGCTCAGCGATAGAATCAACCTCACCAGGGGTCATGTATAATCCACCTCCAATTAGAATTTTACCGTGATTCTCCATGCGTTTATCGTAGTTGCTTTGGGCCAAAGCAAGAGCCTTTTCATTGTAGGAGTGGTTTCCACGAAGGGCATTCTTATAAGCAACCTCTTTATCCTGCTCCTCGAGTTTATTCTGAACATTCTTATAAGCAGTGGCTAGAAGCTTATCATGACGAGCACTAGACTCCTCGTTGAAGTTTTCAAGGTGTTCAGATTCATCAACAATCTTTGTCGTAGGAAGCTTAAACCTAGTATCGGCATTAATTTGGCTAATACGTTTTTCAGCAGCCTCTTGAGCCTTCACTGTTAGCTTTTGGAAGCTGCTAAAGTCACTATGCACAGTGCTGGAATGACGCAGTTGGCTTTTGGATTTGGGCAACGATGACGGGGAGACATATTGTATACTCAGAGGAGGCGGATTGTCGCCGGCTTGCGAAGAAGAACGAGACATAGTGTGAGAAGTATTTGCTGCTTGGTAAGCCCAAGTGCCATCGGGCTGAGCTTGCTTCTTGGGAGATCGAGATTTCTCAAGAACTTTGGCAGCCACATTTGAAGCTTCGTGTGATGGAGAAGGGGTCCAGTATTCGGGCTTCTTGGAGGCAATTGAGGAAGCCGCCGCATCTTCAATCAGCGTTAGTAGGAATATTCAAACATTCTTAATCTTGGAAGACGTAATCAATGAATCCGACATTGAGGTGTGACGTAAACACAGCCAGTTGAGCAATAAGGTCAATCGCGATTAAGGCTATCCAAGAATAAAAATAAAAGTAGAAGATAGAAAACTTACTTGCAGCAGCGCCATCATGTTGTTCTCGCTTCCAAATAGTCGGGCTAAGTGATTGTTTGGCAGCCTTTGTGGCAGCGGTGCCTAAGAAAGTCAACACATTGCAACGGGGTTAAAATGCATACAGAAAGGACAATCGCATACACAAAACATATAAAATCTAGTCGTATCGATTGACATTTTTCCATTTTCAAACTTACCGGAGGCAGTGGGGTCGACACCAACGTGGTTCTTATTCTCAGAAGGGTTCGGCAATTCAAAACGGCCGTATCGCAAATACTGAGCATGTCGAGCTAAACGATGAGGTTAGAGTCTTTGCATTCAACATATGTATCTGCTGGATACAAGATTTGCCAATCAGAGCAAGGTATCCCGCCCTCTTTATGCTGTCACGACCCTTGTCGTCGGGTGACAACAAAAGGGGCAGATTGAGAGCACAGGGATAAACTTAAAAAAAACATACCTGCATCAGAGAGAACCTTTCCATTGGTGACTTCTGCAGTCTTGCGAGGGGAATAGGAAGTGTGAGCGGCCGCATTGCGAATTTCCTCTTTCTTTGTCAAGGCATGGTCTGGGAGACGGGTGACCTTCTGCTTAGGCCCAGGTTTGTCGGTGACAGCATTGGGCACCGACTGGACCCAGGTAGCAGTGCGCGAGGCAGAGTCGGATGGTCTAGTGGCTGCAGCAACGGCCATTGGATGCTGGTTGTGAAGAAGAAGAAGTGGTAAGGGGGGGGGAAAGAGAGGTGGCTTTTTTTTTGTGGCTGACGGCGGCGAAACAAACTCTCAGGGGCGACCACCCAGTACAGGATATACAACATAATTTCAAGATTAAAGGTGATTACATGATACCAATTGCCCCACGCATCGATTGGATGAAATCGGCTGTTCCATAATTCAGCACCGATTTCCTTCCAAATTCGGCTTCCTTTTTTCTTTCTCGGGCGGCAACGACAGCGATCAAGAGACAAGCGACCGTTGACCGAGGGGAAAGTAGGAAAGTACTGTCGTTTGTGGACAGAAATACTTTATTGAAAAATAATTTACAATTTTGATTTTTTTCCTCGGGCTGCAGTAAACCACGATATAAATACCATCAGAGAAGGGGAATGTAGGTCGGAGTTCGCTTGCGATAGGTGACATACTTGTCTCCAAAAAATTCAACCAGAAGACTCTCTTCATCTAATAGCGGGTTAGAAGCTAGTTTGATAGCAAGATGATTTCAAAATCTTACAGAGGATTCGCTGCTTGAAGAACGAGTAAACGACATATGTGAATGCTACAGTGGTAATTGGGTTAAGAAGAAAGATTTGACTCCCAATGGACCACCAAAAGAATCCAAAGTATGACGGATGTCGAAAGTAGGCATAGATACCGTCGGTAACCAGTTGGTGGTCATTGCTCTTTTCTTGTACGATCTTATGACTGAAATTAGAGGCAGCCATAACCATAGCTAGTGACCTAACTACTTGTCCAATGGAAAGAATGGCTAAGCCGACCAGCGATAGAGTCAGATGCTTCTTGAGACTTGGGAACAACATACTCTCAATGGCAGCTTCGGCAATAGCCATTCCTTGAGCTATGAGGTAAGGTCGTCCATTATTTAGTAAAAAGGCTAAATAAATAATAATTAAAAAAAAAGAAACAGAGAATAGGCCAAGTCCTAGATTGTAGTTTACTTACAGTCGGTGGACACCTTGGAAGCATTGTATTTCGCAGTAGTCCAATATTCAAGAAGGTGAAATTGAGCCAACAGGGCTAGAAATAATGGGAGTTGAAAGTATCCATTGTAGAAGATGGCAGTTATAACTAACGAGGATCCAAAAATTGCTCCCAATGCTGCCGACATAAGGGAAACTTTGTCTGCGTCATTTCCCGGTACAACGCTGCTTTTGCTGGAGTCATAAGAGTTCATTATTGTAATTTCTACCAGGAAAATAGAAATAATCGAGTTGCGCGCTTCTTATAAAGGGAGGCCTCGCTCAATGGCCGTGATAATGGTATTGTTCAAATCAAACAAACGATCAGAGCCGATTTCTGGGAAATTTAAAGTGTAGAGTAGTTGAATCTTTGAGCCAATGTGGCTCTCCTCGCCTGCTCAATATTTCGAAAAGAGGCAAGGTAATGTTGGCTTGGAGCTTTGCTTGTTCCAACTGAACATTGGCAGTAGAGCAGTCGGTGAAAACTTACTTCAGAGAGCTAATCAAGAAACGAATTTTCTAATTGCAATTTCAATTCAAAAAGTATTTATCTTTTCAATTCTGCCGCTTGGTTGGCTCTGTCTCTGTCTCTGTCTGCCATGTAGTCGATCATCCTGATATCTGAGATATTTACTTAGCTATAACTATTTGTGAAAATAAAAATAAAATTCAAAAAGACTACGACGCTTTGGTAGTAATGAATTGTAAATACATTCACGCAGAACTCTAGAACTATTCCGCTGGGAGCTGCTATGCATGTTTGCGTCCTTGCAGAGGAGTTATAGAGCAAATCCACTTAATAAAGTGCAGTATTCAACTATCCAAGTTTTATCTGACTTGATTTAAAGCTGCTGTCCACAGAGCTGTTGTCAAAAGAAGGGTTTTGGTCAACGTTGCTGCTGAGGCCTTCAAACTGCAGGCGAAAACTTCTTTTCTTCCTCTGATTGAAGTCATATCTCTCTTCCTGCCAACAACGATGAGCGACCTTCAGCATGACATCTTGAAGAAGTTGGACGAGCTTTCTGTCATTGACAATACGGAACTTGTCTTTCCCGGCCTTGATTCGGCCACCGTTCAAGGTGAGTTCAGCTGCGCTCAGAACCCAGAAAACTTCATCTGGGGGAAGCGGACACATTTAGTAGACTGTATCTAACGCCTAATTTCCTTGTAGCTGCATTGGGATCCCTTGCCGCTCGATCCCTAATCACTTACAAGAACTTGGAGCAGGAGAAATGGGAACTCACTGCTGAGGCCCAGGACGTGGTTGAAAAGGGTTCTCACGAAAAGCGACTATTTGACGAGGTCGTGAAAGGAATCGAAGGACTCAAAATTTCTGATGTTGAAAAGGTCCTTGGTCCTTCCGGTCGTGTTGGTCAAGGAACTGCCTTCAAATTGGGCTGGATCAAAAAGGATGGTGATCGATTAATTCGAAACGTGAGTTGAACCTAAAGTTCTGCTAATAGTACAATACTAATATACACTTAGACTACTGAAGAGCCTGTTGATACTACCGCCAAACAATTGAATGAAATTAAGGAGACTGGTACTTTGGGCAATGCCAAGGCTCTCAACGAGTTGAAGAAGCGAAAGCTTGTCAATAAAATGTAAGGTTTATCGCAAAGATGTCTAATTATCTCTTAGCTAACTTATTTAAAGAAAGCTCTTATCTTTTGCCGTCGAAAAGGGTCCTGAATTCAGCCTCGAGATTCAAAAGTTGGAGACTGATTTGACTGCCGATATGATCCAGTCTGGAACTTGGTCTAAGGTCCCCTTTAAGGCCTACAACTTTGCTGCTGAGGGTATCCCTCCTGAGGCCGGTGCTCTTCACCCTCTCAACAAGGTCCGCGAGGAATTCCGAAATATCTTCTTCTCCATGGGCTTTACTGAGATGCCCACCAACCAGTATGTCGATTCCAGTTTCTGGAACTTTGATGCTTTGTTTGTTCCTCAGCAGCACCCTGCTCGTGACATGCAAGATACTTTTTACACCAAAGATCCCATTGAGGCTGGCGAGTGCCCCGACAAGACCTACCTCGATAACGTCCACCGCGTTCACGAAGAAGGTGCTTACGGATCTATCGGCTACCGATATCCTTGGAGTTTGAATGAGTCCAAGAAGCTTGTTTTGCGAACACACACTACTGCCGTTTCTTCGGCAATGCTCTACAAGCTTGCCAAAGACCCCAAGCCCTCTCGATACTTCTCTATCGATCGAGTTTTCCGAAACGAGACTGTTGATGCCACTCACTTGGCTGAATTCCATCAAGTTGAGGGTGTTATCGCTGATTATAATCTCACTCTGGGTGATTTGATCGGCTTCATGGAGCGCTTCTTCGAGAAGATGGGCGTTTCCAACTTGCGTTTCAAGCCTACATACAATCCTTACACCGAGCCTAGTATGGAAATCTACTCTTGGCACGAAGGCCTGGGCAAATGGGTCGAAATCGGTAACTCGGGCATGTTCAGACCAGAGATGTTGGAGGCAATGGGCCTTCCAAAGGACATGCGGGTTCATGGCTGGGGATTGAGTTTGGAGCGACCTACCATGATCAAATACGGAGTTAGCAACATTCGTGAATTGCTCGGTCACAAGGTATCGCTCGACTTCATTGAGAAGAACCCCGCCGTTCGTCTCGACCAAACTATCGAAGTTTAAAAAAATCTTGGTTTAGATAAAAGATTATTTACAAATGTATAGTACTCGAGTATTCTAGAACGTATTTTATTTTTTGTTATTCTTTTATTCTCCGTAGCTTTGATGGACTCTGGCCAGGCTCGGAGTTGATTAACAACGGGGAAGCGTTGCAGCGCGCGACAATAATTGCTGTATTGGGCACGTTTCACCTCCTCGGACTTGATTTAAAAATCGTTGGATTCGACCAAATTTCAGGCATCTGTGTCAAAGAGACAACTTTGATTCGGTTGTCGCAAGCCTTGTTTTAGAGTTTTACCCCGTTGTCTCAACTTTACAGCTTCACAGTATGGAGGACGCTCATCGAAGATCGGAAAAAGAAGTTACTAGCCACTTCGGAGTGGACGCAAAAGCAGGTTTCTCGGCTCTGCAGATTGAATCGGCAAGAGAGAAATATGGTCGAAACGGTAAGTGGTGAACTTTTAGAGTATTTCACATATCTGCAGCCAATATGATGGCGATGGCGATGATTCGAAACGCCTCTGCTTCTGTACTGTCGCTGACTATTTCTTTAGAACTTCCAGAAGACCCTCCTACGTCTATTTGGTCGTTAATTCTCGAGCAATTTGAAGATAAACTTGTTTTGATCTTGCTTGGCTCGGCGGCTGTTTCTTTCGTCTTGGCCTTGTTTGATGATTCAGACGGATGGTCTGCATTTGTTGATCCCATTGTAATTTTAGTCATTTTGATTCTCAATGCTATTGTTGGTGTTCAACAGGAAAGCAGCGCCGAGAAGTCTATTGCCGCTCTTGCAGAATACGCGCCTACCGAGGCCAAGGTTCTCCGCGGGGGCGAGGTCATTCGAGTTAAAGCCGAAGAGCTTGTACCCGGTGACATTATTGAGGTTTCTGTTGGAGATCAAGTTCCCGCGGATTGCAGACTCTTAACTATTACGAGTCAAGTTCTTTTGGTAGATCAAGCTCTCTTGACGGGCGAAAGTGAAAGCGTTCTTAAGGATTGTGGTATCGTCAACATCGAAAATGCAGTGAAACAAGATATGACAAATATGATTTTCTCTGGAACTTCGATTACTACTGGACGGGCTCGTGCCATTGTGGTCTTGACCGGCACCAAGACTGCCCTCGGAAACATTCACAACAGCATCGTCTCCCAAATCAGTGAAGACTCCCCATTGAAACAAAAACTTGATGATTTCGGTGATAAATTGGCCAAGGTTATTACAATTATCTGTATCGCAGTCTGGGCCATCAATCTCGGAAACTTCAATGACCCTTCCCACGGTGGTCTTTTGAAAGGCGCCATCTATTACTTCAAGATTGCAGTTGCTTTGGCAGTTGCAGCAATTCCTGAAGGATTGGCGGTTGTCATTACTACCTGTTTGGCACTTGGTACCCGAAAGATGGCGGCTAAGAATGCTATCGTTCGCAGCTTACCCAGTGTTGAGACTCTTGGAAACACTAGTATTATTTGCTCTGATAAAACAGGAACCCTTACCACCAATAGAATGAATGTGACTAATATTGTATACGCCGGAGAAAAGGGTGCTTTGATTAAATTGACTTGTGAACAAAAAGCTGGTGAGCCTGTGCGCCTTCTCGATAATGAATCAGTGATTAAGAAGGCATCATCTACTCTAGAAAGGCTTTTATTGATTTGCTCACGCTGTAATGATGCTACAGTGACTTACAACTCAGAGGCCAAGTCCTTTACCGCCATTGGTGAACCTACTGAAAGCGCTCTTAAAATTGCCGTTGAGGCTGTCGAGAATGGACAACCCGGAGGATATGGATCACTGAACGCTCATTGGGCCAAGTTATACCCTGTGGAGACAACTTTTGAGTTTTCGCGTGATCGCAAAAGCATGTCTGTAGTTTCTAAGAATATTCTCTTCGTCAAGGGTGCCCCGGAGACAGTCTTGAGCCGATGCTCTTCTATTACCACTTCGGAAAATCTAGCAACTGCCATTCTATCTGACTCTAAACGTGAAGAATTACTCCTTGAAAACAAGCGATTGGGCGAAGAAGGCTTACGTGTGATTGCATTGGCTTACTCGACCACTGCGGTTAGCCACCCTAAATACTCCTCTGCTAAATCTACTCAAGACTACCAAGAGATTGAGTCGGATTTGACTTTTATTGGTTTCGCCGCTATGATTGATCCTCCTCGTCCTGAAGTTTCTGGCGCTATTCAAAAATGTCATCAAGCCGGTGTTCGAATCATGGTTATCACTGGTGACAACCAGCAGACTGCTGAGACGATTTGCAAGCAGATTGGATTGTTTAATTCTGGTGAGGATCTTACCGGAAAGAGCTTTACAGGTGCCGATTTGGATAGAATGTCAGAGGCGGAGGCGCTTGAGGCCGTCAAAACTGCCGTTCTCTTTTCGCGAACTGAGCCCTTACATAAAAACGTTTTGGTTTCATTACTTCAAAAGAATGGTGAGATTGTTGCCATGACTGGTGACGGTGTCAATGATGCTCCGGCTATCAAGCGAGCTGATATTGGCATTGCCATGGGCAGTGGAACTGATGTCGCTCGTTTAGCTGCTGATATGGTTTTGGCAGATGATAACTTTGCCACTATTGAGATTGCCATCGAAGAAGGTCGATCCATCTATAACAACACTCAGCAATTCGTTCGTTATCTTATTTCCTCAAATATTGGTGAAGTGGTTTCCATCTTTTTGACTGCCCTGGTAGGAATGCCTGAGGCTTTAATCCCGGTCCAGCTGTTGTGGGTCAATTTAGTGACTGACGGTCTTCCTGCCACAGCCTTGGGCTTCAACCCCCCTGACCAAGCCATCATGTCTCGACCCCCTCGTCCCCGCGATGAACCTCTAGTCACTGGCTGGCTATTTTTCCGTTACTTGGTTGTTGGAACATATGTTGGAGCTGCTACTGTTTTTGGCTATGCTTGGTGGTTTATGTTTTATTCTCAGGGTCCTCAGATTTCATACCATCAGCTTACGCACTTTCACTCTTGCAGCGCAAATTTTAGTCATATTGGTTGTGAAATCTTTACTGGAGCGGAGGCAACTCACGCTTCGACCGTCTCTCTGTCTATTCTTGTGATTATTGAAATGTTCAATGCTATGAATGGTCTCAGCTCTTCAGACTCACTGCTCGCGTTTCCTCTGTGGAAGAATATGTACCTTATTTATGCCATTGCTCTTTCGATTATTTTGCACTTGGGTATTCTTTACATCCCCTTTATGCAAGTTCTCTTTTCAGTGGCCCCGCTAAACTACGATGAGTGGGTGGCTGTTTTGGTCATTAGCTTCCCTGTGATCATCATTGACGAGGTCTTGAAGCTGATTGAGCGGATATACTTTGTCTCCACCACAAAAGTTGTTCACGAAAAGGACGAATGAATGAATAAAGCACCAAAGGTTAATGGAGATCTTAGGTTTTGAAAAGATGTGTGTGGGATTATTTTTATTGTGCTTTTATAGTGAGAGCTTACGATAAATCAAACTCTACTGATGTATTTGCATTATCTTTAAGATAGTTGGAAATGTGATTAAAGTTACAGGCATTCTAAAATACGAAAAAGAAAACTATTGCAGATTTATTCTTCGTTAGATATGTCAAACATCAGTAACAAACAACAATGGAAAGTGTAGATATGAGAGCGCAAACCGAAAACACTCTATTTCAAATAGATGCACCCTTTAATCTTGCCTCGACTTTAGCAATCGCTTAACAACCTTGTCCTTTGTAATTATGTAGACAACGGCACCCCAGCCACTCAAACAGTCACGGTCTTGTGCGTTAAGGAGGGCCTGAGAGACTGTCTCGAACAGATCCTCCGGTCCAAGATCAGGCTCCCACAAACTTTCACACATACCAAAAAGTTGATCGGAAGCTGTTCCACTCACAGCAAAATCTTTAGAGTAGTCAATGCATCTGGCGTTAGGTTAGTATTGCTCGATTCACCCACTAAGGGCGAACGCCACCACATACCCAATCAAATCAAAGCTACATATAAATGGCTTTTCAGTTTTGGAATTTATACCAGCGACAATGGGTCCAATAAAGTATGGGCCGAATCGCTTTTCATACAATGTTGACGAGACCAAGTTGGCAAAGGTTTCAGGCTCAATGTCTCGCTCTTCTCGTAACCGATAGAGATTGGTCTTGTATCGGAATGTGTCACGACTAGAGATTGTTAGTATGAATGGAAAACAGACGCCACAAAAAGATAACTGCTGCCAATTCGTCTTCACGGGAGTTTCGCCCCCAAGTAATGAATCAGACTTAGTCTCAAAAACATACAGTGTCAAAACATCAGTTGCTAATCCTGTAAGCCCCAAGAAGACATTTCCATACTTGAAGATCTTGGGAAAGTCGTTGCTGACGGTTAGTGCTTGCATACCAAGTCGCATATCGCAGGCAATCGCCACGCAATCCTTGCCGACCATGGCCACACAAGCACCTCCATTAATCGATTGAGGATTGCTCATTGTGTGTGTTTGTTTTTGTTTTGTTTGCTCCCGCCTGCTGCTGGAATGAGTTGAGGTTGCGCACTGAAGTCGAAGTTGGCCACCGAAGCCAGAACCTGTAACTTGAAACTTGGTTTCTAAGTTATATATTAGGAAGCGTGGGTTAATAGCTGAGACTAAAGAGAGTTTTATGGAATTTTTTTTTCTATTGTTTGTTAGATTGAACGCGAGACGTTCAAATTGTATTAAGATTTAAAGCGTTATTTGAAAAAGGCAAAATGTGCAAGTGTAGCCAGTCAATGATATACTTTCATTTTCACAGGGAAGAAAGCTCACCGCCTCAGTAAAGCCTTTATTTTTAGCCCTCCGTAATGGAAATAATCGAGCAATAGTAAGGCAATGTCGACAGCTTTCCGTCTCATACTTCTACATGTTCTGGCACTACTATGCTCGAACTTTACTCGTTTCAAGATGCCAACTTCCTACCTTGATTTACCCGGCATCTCAAGAGCACTTGCCTATCGACCACTTTACCGAATTCCGATAACAATCATCTGAATTGACACTCATGAAGGTTACTGTGGAGTTTTTACTGCGTCGCAATGAGCTCGAGTGCGAACCAGGGATGCTTCTGGGCGAAATCAAGGATAAGATATGCTCTAAGCTGAACCTTGACCGCGCTCTCTTTAGTCTGAAGTAAGTCTGGATCTTGGACTTATGCGTCTACAAATTTAACTGGAATTTCTTTATTTTAGACAGCCAGGTAGACCGAATAAGCTTGATCTTTCTATGTCTATTCGAACGGCCAATTTGCCTCAGGGTGCAAGGCTTGAGTTGTTCAAGCTCAAAGCTGAAGATCTAAAACAAGGCAGCAATGTGAATGTTGCATTGCAGGTTGGAAAGGTACGGAGAATCCTGTCTGTGTCTAGTAGCTCAACGATGAGCGAGATCCTGCGTGAATTTGAGACTGCATCGGGTACTACAATTTCCAAGCAATCTTCTCGAGGACGTGACTTTTATCCTTCTTTACAAGTTTTAAATAGAGAGGTACGTTTATAGCTATGTGAGATAAAACCAACGACATGATTTAACCGTGTGAAAGATTAACCCCGATGAACTCTCAACTACAACATTATCCTCGTTAGGTATAAATAACGGCTCTATAATGATACGATTAAGCTACAAACAGTTGGGTACTTCTGCCGAGTCCAGCAAAGAGGGTTTGGAAGAGTCCTTGGCCGACACCCCTGTTCCATCTGGCAGTGAAACAACTACTAATGAACCTTTGGCCAAACCATCTTCTCAAGTAGAAGCCTCTGGAGAAACACAAACACAGTCAAATGCAGTGGATGCGAATGCAGCTTCGGGATCTTCAACATCGGCATCTCCGCCTCCTGCCTCCAACGAGAGCCCCGGGTCACGCTCTTTGCAGTCGAGAAAGCTCATTGTCTTTTTACCTTCATTGAATAAGGAACCGTTTGGTGTGTCTGTGATTCAAGATGATGACGTCTACACTATGACTACGGGTCAAGCTCAAGTCTACCAAAACCATCTTTCCAAGATGGCCAAAAACGATGGTCCTCTTTTGACAAAAGATCTGCGTGATAAAATGGAGGCCGAGCATTTAAGCAAACTCAATTCTTCGAAATGTAATATCCGAATCCGCTTTCCCGATCAGACACATGTGGAAACTGAGTTTTCGGGATCAGAGACAGGTAAGGATATGCCATTTAAATAGTGGTGTAACTTCAAACTAACGACATTTTTTAGTTGGAGACTTATATTCACTTGTTCATGGCATTTTGCGAGACTCTCAATGCGATTTTTACCTGTGTATGTGCTGGCCGATATCGAGCCTTGATATCTACTAACGTCTGTGTTTTAGATACCGCTCCTCCCAAAACGGAGTTGAAAGATCGCAAAGCTACAATTGGAAAGGCTCTCTACGGTACTCGTGTGGTGGTGCACTTTGCAGTTGTCGAGAATCCTCAAGACTCTGAACTCAAGCTCTCATCGTCAGACTACTACTTTTTGAAGCGGGAGTATCTTCATCAGGCGAAGGATATCTCTGACGCTGCACGCCTAGCTACGGCGCAGAAAATTTCAGCAGAAGAACCCAAGCGACTGGCTCAGTCGAGCGTGAATGGGCCGACCGGCGGTTCCGCAAACAGTATGCCAAAATGGTTCAAAGCAGGTAGAAGGTGGTAGTAGGTGTATACATATTACGAATTTAGATACGCTTGTTTTATTTGCAATCTGTAGGAATACTAAAGGACCCAGTGTAGTTGCAAGTATGAGTGGCGAATATGTTTTTCGTGGAGTGGATATACGTCGAAAAAAGTAAGCGATTCATGAATAATTTTTTTTCTCCAAGTATGTTACATCAAAATTTTTGACAACCCTGCAAACACCCTGTAAACACCCCACTAGTCAAGTATGTCCATGACAAGACATTATTCTGCCCAGTCGAAAAGTAGGCACAGTAAAACGACTTGGGACCACTGGAAAAAAAGGAGAAAAGGGCGAAAAGCAGCGCATTAGCATGAGTATGAAATTTGGTGAGCGTTAGCAGGTATGAGTGAACACACGAGCAGCACTTAGTGACCGTGGGCACGACGAGACTCAGCAATGACCTCAGTCATCTCCTCGACCTTTCGCTTAGCACGGCCGAAGGTACCGAGTCTTCGCTTGGCAAGCTTGCGGGCACGCTTGTCCTTGCTGTTTCGGATCAATTCAACGACACGTCGCTCGTAGGGGGCGAGTCCGCTGACCTCCTTGATGAGGGATCGAACAAAGGCAGTTCGCTTCGAGAGCTTGCCCTTGGAGTAAGAAATCTTCTTGGGGACATCACGGGCGGTGACCTCGTGACCCTTGTTGAGACCGATAGCTAATCCAGACTTGGGAGTAGCAGCCATGTTTGTTTTGTCGGTTGGTGAAGTTGCACTGCTCGGAAGTTTTGCGTCGTTTGCGTCTGCGCGTCGCAACCAGCGCCAGGGCTTGCGAAACCCTCAACGTGACTGCTAAATTTCACGTGTTCGTAAGTTAATATATTTAACTTAGGTTTCACTGGGAAAAGGCAATGTTTCTCTTTGGTTTTGCATTCTATATTGAATTCGGATTTGCTTTATTACCTTGGTTTCTATTTGCATGAATATCCTACTCTTCTTCAGAATGCGCACGGAATATACCATATACCTCATCACGCACTTTTATGCTTTAAATGCAATGATGGCTACAGCTTCCGCTGCTGCTACTCTGCCTTTTTCCATATACACTACCGAATTTGAGCATCCAATCAAGCGTACCTATGAACCTCCCGAAAGGTCTCAGCTGTGGGCCATTCAGTCTATGAGCACCAAAAAGCCCAAGTTCACCTCTGATTCAGACAAGTCTGAATATACATTGACTACCCTTGATCCTGACGATACTGACAACACAATTAAGGACATTTTTTTTTAGTTGTATCAGAAGAATGTTTCTTTCACAAAGTCTGAGTCTATTTCTAGTATAAAAGAGATATTTTGTCGTCTATTAAAGTATCGATTAACGGTTCCAGTTACTAATAACGCCGGTATAGTTAAGTTGACAAGGAGTATACATTATTATCACCAAGTTCTTATTTGTCCAGGGTGGCTGATGTGACGTTACTAATAACTGGTGGGACATACATGGAAACATATATAACAGCTTGCTCTACGGGAGGATACCAGACATACCCTAAACTCTTTTAGGACTTATTTTAAGTTATAAATAATACAGAAATCTTTGAGATGATTAGGAAAGAAGTTGTAAACGTAGTCTGTGGGCATGAACATCAACATGATAGACTAGTGTCGAACCCTAAATGGCCTCTCTCAGCTTCAATCAATAAAATAAAAAGCGGTTTCGGTCCATCAATTTTAAATGTGATGCGCTAAAGCGTCTAATTTAAAGCGAGCTCCTTGTGTCTAGTGTCCCTAAACACACAAATGTAATTAGAGATAAATCTGCGGATATTGGTGCCAGCTCAAAAGTATCATATTTACTGCGCAATATTTGTCTACAAGATAAAAGCATAAGTCAGAACCCGCTATAACAATGTCTCACGGCTGTCCGCAGCTTTTCAGTCTCGAAGGGAGAGCAGGATAATACATGCAAGGCAAGTTGGACCGTGGAAACCCTGCTCGACTAATATTTTGTTTTTAAAAAAAAAACAGAAATCCAAACTATCCTCTTTCACAGAGCGGAATTTGAAGTCATAACAATAAATAAAATAGTTGATGAAAGAGCGAGCGACTGGTTTGTTTGTGTTTGGCTTTGTGTTTTTGAGCCCCACGCTTTGCCGTTTGCGTGTAACAAAAGTAAACAAAACGTCTCTACCAGACGATCTTTTCCCACCACAGCAACTTCTTTTTTGTTTCAGACTTTTACTCTTTTGAGTACTCAGCAGCTGCTCGAAAAAGGCAAACAACGCAGCTGAGCTCTTTCCCCAGGCCGTTGTCGCGGACCGTCTTTGGTAAGCCCAGTGTTTGTGTTTGACATTCTGACACATCCGACACACAAGAAGAGACAACAAAGAGACCAGAACTCGACATTTGCCTGTCTACCGGCATTGCAGCAGATATTTCTGTTTTAGCTGCTTTTTTTTGTTGATTGGTAAAGCAGTCACTTGGCGGGTACCGTTGCTGCTTTTTCGATTTGTTTATTTCGCTCTGCCTGGTGGTGTGGTAATTTCCGTTTTTTGCATTATTGAGTGAGAATAGCTATTTTGCATTTGAATATATATCATTTATATATTGTCATTTGGAATAGCCATCTTGGATATATTTATTAGAGTACTTGTTTATTGGGACACTTATTTATCGCGGTTAGTTATTTATTTCTAAGCATCTCTCGGGCGAGTTACTTGCATATTTTTTTTTATCTACGGACAAGGCCTAGGAGGAAAGATTGCTCCGCGAATGGAGACGAATTTACCTCCAGCTGGGAACCAATCTTCCAGCACAACTTTCAATACCCGACTACAACCCGACTTTGATATTTCTTCATCTCAAATGAGACACAAAGAAAGTAGTCTTTCGGTACAACATGCACCAAGCATAGCAGTGGACACCGATTTCCAGCCCCGACAACAGCAGTCACTCAGTTCCATATCCACATCGGTTCTCGACGCTACGATACATCACATCAACAATGACCGGCAGTCTGAAGTAAATGAGGATGGTATGAGCTTCGTTGATGGGAGTGAGTCGAGGTTCCGGCCACAATCTGTGCTTGGGCGAATGGCACGGCTTATTTCGATTCGACCTCGATTTAGTTTCTCGCTCATTTTTATTATTATTGCATTGAGTTTCCTAATGGCTATTCCATTGGCTGCTCTGTCGGGCATGTTTGCCTACGCAGCATTACACCACACCACTCATGTGTCTACCATTTTAGTGGTTAGTTCGAGTCTGCTCACCGGATTTGTTGCACTTTCAGTTATATTTGGACTTATTTTGCTATGGCAAACTCGAGTTGTGCTTATTTTCATGCTGGCTTTTGTCAACGGTGGAATTGGTGCCTGTGGTAACTGTCTTTTTGCTTCATACCTTTTATGGCCAAGGAATGCCATTGAATCACTTCCTAATAAATTGGACATGAGTCCAACGGTGCTGGTTGTGGTGGTGTTTATCTTGTGGCAGATGACTTTTTTATTCAACGTGAGTGGATCAACGTGTCAAAGGACAAAACTAACCGGAGGTAGATTTTATATTTATTCATTGCATTTCTCCCTATACTGGCCGATTGGATCCAGATAGTGCCCGATCCTGGTCTTGATCATCAACCGCGGCGGCACAAGACTCACTCAGCATCTACTGTGGGTTCGTTCTCTTCCGAGTGGAATCCAAACCTACGAGGAAAATCATCATTTGCACGCCTGCGCGAAAAGTCCAGCTCGATAATGTCCTTTCTGGTGCATCCATCGAACAGCATAGAGACTTTGCGATCGGCCTACTCTGCGCAGGCTGCGCTTGACCGTCAAATTAAAGAGCACAATAATGTACAGATTCAGTTTGGTAACTTTCATGGAGTTGGCCAGAAGCGAAGTCAGTTGTTTACGGTTTATGATTTGGAAGCTGGGGCTGCTCCTCCTTTTGGCATGCCTGAGCCCAAACCTTCAGAGAACACGTTGCCGTCACTTGCTATTGACGGACTGGGTGAGCCTGGTGAGATGGAATTTGACATTCCTGCCTCGGATGAGTATGTGAGAAGCGGCCCGCTCATGATCAATATGCCTCAAGAAATACCTACAGGCTATGAGGCTGGCTCTCCCCAGAGGCCTGCTCCGGCACTTGCTGGCTACAATTTGCCTAGAATAGTTAGCTTTGAAAGGTCTAAACCGGACGCTGAGCTCTTGGACAGTTGGCCGCTATCGTCGGCAGCAGTGAAGGAGCGAGCGGCATGGTCAATGGCGCATGCCAGCGGGCAGCACACCATGGAGGCTGCTCCACGAGTCGATCATGTTTCTGCTCAAGACGACAGCAGCTTTGACCAAGCCGTCCCTGCTATACATTCCTCGCCCTCAAGCATTGTCAGAACTCCAAAGAGTGTATATGAAAACGCGAGTGATTACGATAACAGCAGTATTTCTAGCGGTGCTGATGGAGACGATGGACGCAGCAGTCTGTGTGCCAATGACGAATGTGCCGAAAAGTCTGACGACGAGCGTGATGAAATTCCAGCCTCACTTTCCGATCATCATAAGCGTATGTCAGTCTATTCTTTGCGGTCTCCGACCAAGATGCGGTCGCCGGGAAGTGCACGGTCGAATTCTAGTGGGCGGTCGTTATCGCCTTCGAAGCGATGGCTCAATGTCGAAACACCGATGCGACACCATTTTGGTGGCTCTCCATCGGTAGCGTCGGGATGCGAAGCCAGTACGCATACGACACCTTTTAGACGGACAGACTCGATAGCAAGTGCTGCCGGTAGCATTAATAGCGCACTCTTCCGCCCAGCCTTCAACTCTCCACTCGACACGCCAACGGCCAAGCGACAGTCGATTGATTTTGACATAGAAGAAGCTCTGGGTTTGAATAGACGGGGTAGTGTACGGTCTTCAAGGAGTCAAAAGTTTAGTTCTCAATATGACCGCGAACGTTATGTCAATAGCAAGCGAGACTAGCTGCGAATAGAACTCTGAACGATGGATGGAGTGTACAATAAATTTCTCTTTTTTTTCGATTTTGGTTTGGTTATTTTCTTGTACTTTTTTTCTGGTTATCAACTAGTTTATGTTTTTGGATTTCAAACTACTAAAGCTTCCCCTATATCAGTTGAGACTGGGCCACGGGAAGACTGGGGAGAGGTCAAGGAAGGCGAATAGGTTGTATCATATGCATTTCTGTGAATATTATATTTATATTTTGTGTGTTTTTTTGTTTTCAAGGTTGATTGAGTTTAAGATTGTCGCGGGTTGCCTCGCACTCAGACTGAGAATAATTACCAAAGCGGCAAAGGGAAAACATTGAAGAAAAGGAGAATGCAGACACTTTAAACAGTGTAAATTGGTGACTGTGATTGTTGCAGCGCCCCTCGTTCCGGATATTGGGCGTAACGGTTCCGGAAAGCCAGGATGTTGGGAATTTGTTCAGCAGCACACAAAAAAATTGTAAAAACTGGAAAGCAAAGCTCTGATATTTTCTGTTTTTTCGTTGTAGGTTGAAAAGGCTTTGGTCTGTCCACTCAGCTTGCGCCCTCCCCAGAAAGTTTTGCAGGCAAGGGTTATTAGCCGTTATTTTGGGCTTGAATTGCTTACCAAAGCAAATAATTCCCAAACAGGAAACGATGACTTTATGTTGTTTGGCAAAGTTTTGAAAGATTTTCAGTGATTACGCAAAGATTTTATAGTTGGAATTGTTTTTAATTTAAACTATAGTTGAAGCTGCGTTGAGCACTGCTTTGAGCAGTGTTTCCCGCATTTCCGCCCAAGTTGAGCTTTAAACTGTGGCGCTCATATCTGGTCGAAACTCATAATTCTACGCCTGTCCAATTTTGTCTTTGTTTTTCCTTTTTTTTTTTCTCTTTTCGCTTTCTCTCTTTTTTTTTGGGTTTTTAGAAAGGGGAAATGAACACGCGGAAGCGGAAGCGACAGCTCGTCGATTTTGGTCGTCGTTTGGGTGAGTTTTTAGTTTTCTTTTTTCTTTTCCACTTCTGTGTCTTGTCTTGCGTTTCTTGATTGCTTGGGTGCTGTTTTTGTCCGGATAATGTTTGCTGTTTTGGAGGGGGAGGGAGGCTGGGTCGAGAGAGAGGCGAAAAGAGTTCCTTCTCGTCGCACATCTGGCAGATGAGGATAAGAAGGCAGTCACTGTATGCTTGATTTCTTCGTGTCGTTGTGGTTGGCGGTTCTTGTGTGCTGTGTGCTGCTCCCGTCTCTTAGCGCCTCTCAATATCGTCCCCTATTTATGCAACTGCATTGATATCTTGGAGGCTCTGCCACTTGCTGGGTTGTTTATATTTTACGATTCTTCTTAACTGGGTGGAGGTTTGTTTGCGCACTTGAGGTGTGTCCGCTGTTTAAAGACTGGGTTCTTCGCCCCCTCTCCTCCCCCCTCGCCTCCTCCCGTTTTTTTATACTCCACAAGACTATCGAGACAACGCCATATTTCTCTACTGCGGTGTAGCATTAATCTATCTTGTGTTGCAGCGAGGTTTTACTTTTAAGCTCTCCTCCACTACACTTTGGTTTTGGCTTTTGTGCCCTCGGCTGTTTTGAGGTTGAATTGCAAGAAAGAAACGAGAAACCCCGATGATTCTTTTGCTGTTTTTTTGCCTAATCAGAAAAGCCTTTGAAAGCAATTCTTTCAATCTGTTTGGACGAGTCCGCCGCACTTCAGGGCAGACCTGCGTTGGATTACGCTGATGTCATTTCGAATCACACTGGAGGGGTTCCTTTTTTCTCTTGCAAATTCAAGCAAGTTTTTGCACGCTTTTGCAAATGAAAAAAAAATGAAAAAGATAATCGATGTCTTTTTTAAAGGTTCAAAGAAACGCTCCGCTGTTTTGCCTTTGGCTCAACTCAAGTTTTGTTGGCTTTCTCCCGCCTCAAATTTCAAGGCGAATTCTGCAGCACTTTGCTCGGCTTTTTCAAAAAAAAAAAAAAAAAAAGAGTGAAATTTCCCTTGTTTTGACTTTTTTTTTATGTTGAGGGTGACCTTTTCTTCGCAGTTTCAGCCGCGTGCGGCTTTAATGTAGAGTTTTGGTCATCCTTCTTCACTTTCTTATTGGCTTGGAGTAGACAAAACAGCAGAGTAAAAGTCAAGACAAGAAGAAGAGAAGAACGTTCTTTGATTGTTAATACTGACTGTTTTTTTTTTCACTAGACCATTTAGAGAAGCTTTCGTCCCGAGATATACTCGAAGACAGCGAAGATGAGTCGTACTTTGCAACGGTACTCGATGCTATCTTTGCCGATGTGGCAACACCGGATTTGAGCCTATTTAGTGGTGATCAGTTTACTACGAAACAGAAGGACGAGGTGTTGGGTGAAGCTGGTGATCTGAGGGCGGCTCATTTGAAGAACCTGACAAGACTCCTGACCAATGAGGAAAAGATGGTTATGCGGTCCTTTCAGCGACGCTCGAGCATCATCCGGGCAACTCGTCGGCTAGAGCGTACCAACATCAAGCGCCAAATAGAAGCCAAGCGGTTGAACGTCTGGTCTCAGTTTTTTGGTAGCCGCGAGCGTAATCGAGCAGAGTGCATTGGAATACTTGGCCGTAGGTGCTATCGTGTGAAGCGCGAATACGAATTACCGCGCGACCTTTCCGAAGACCTATCCCTCTACTACTCATGGTCGCGTACGGGTGGCAACAACTTCAGTTTTCTATCTCCCGCTGAAAACGCAGCTATAGACTATGTCAAGAATGCGTCAGCTGTGCGGGCAATGCAGAAGACCTACGATATGTCAGGATTTGCCGAAGCGAAGCCCTTGACTGAATCTCAGGTCAACGGGGACCTCAACCTGATGCGCAAACCAATCAAAGTTCCTCTCAACGCTTCGGGTGCTTTGCTTCCCTCGTCACTCCTGCTTAAGCAAAGTGATAGTCAGTCCGCCATAATGAGCGATTCCTCCTCCATGTCAAATACCCCAGAACCCCCAGAACCCCTTCAACTACCTAAAGATTCTATCCCGACAAGTCTACCAAAGACCGAGGTAGAATCAACACCACCAATACCCCCAGCACCACCTAGCTTCCCCGAAGTGAAAACTATTCCTCGGCCTTCAACCATTTCTCCGTCTGCAGCTGTGGCTGCTGCTGCTGCTGCTCTTGGCCATTCAAAACTTTCCGACCATTCAGCCTCCTCAAATATATTTCGAAGAACAACTAATCATGGCGGCATGTCGGCAGGTCCACAGGCTACCTCTGGCACCTCGGCCTCTCCGCCTCTTTCTCCTTCCCTGTCTGATTCTGCGAAAGCCGGCATCACCGCCGTCACCACCGTCCTCCAACGAAAGCGCCATCTCAAACGGGGGCGTCCCGTTGGCTCGACACAAAAGGCGCGAGATGCTGCCATTGCAGCCGCCGCTGCGCCTGCCTTGCCTGGTGGTGCGACCTTTATCAACCTATCATCAACCTCCAAGATCAATACTAGTGGGACCAATCCTCGCAAGCGCAGCAGTACAAGGACTAGTATGGACAGCGTTAGTGCGCCTCACGACGAGCGTCAGGTGTATCACCTTCCTTCTCAAGAGCATTCGCTTGCTGCGTCCGCCCCCCAGCTTTCAGAAATAAACCGACATGAACTTGACGCCAATGTGTCTGTGCCAGTGGTGGTGGACAATTACGCTAATGAGGGCTCTCCTCGCAACAATACGGTGATTGCACCTATCCACGAAAGCTTCTATACCCCCCAACAGCCTATCATTCCACAGCAGCAGCCAGAGATGCATCACTCGCGCTCATCTTCGCGTTCAATGTCATTTACAAAGCCGCATCCACCTGTACACTCGCTTCTTGGCTCGCCTGTTCAGGGCTCGGAATTTTATCAACAGCAGCAGCACATGCAGATGCATCAGAAGCCGTCGCCGCTACCAACTCATCAGACTCCACATTATCAGGGCTATTCTAACGTTCCACCTTCGCTGGGATACCACCCGCAGCAGGCTATTCTTCCACAGCCCTGGAAAGGATATCCTCCGGGTGCGATGTCTCAGGGCGACGGACATGTGTACCCTTCCGTTGATCATGTGCAAGCAATGCCGTCACAACAGCCGTGGGCTCGTGAAAATGGTCCTCCAGGTTACCCCTACCTGCCCATGATGGCGACCTCTCCTTCCAACAACCGTGTGCCCATGTCTTCTGAACTGCAACGGCCGCAGGCTGCATCGCAACTTGCTGGACAATTACCGCCTCTGCAGCAGCAGCAGCAACTTCAAGCTGGGCCGGTCTATGCTCCGCCTCCGATGTCTGCACTTCCACCGCCTCCGGGCGTGAGACCAGACGAACGGCACCAGTATCTCTACCAACACTATCTTCCGCAGCCTCAAGTGATGCCAATGATTTATCCTCAGAAGCAGCACCCGGGGCCTCAGGCGGGACCATCTGCGCCGCCACCGCCGCCGCCGCTCTAAAAGCGTCAAGCTATTATTGAATTGCATTATTAGGTTTCTTTTTTTGTGTTTATTGTTTTTTGCTGCGTTTAAATATCTGGGAATAGGGAAGGGACTGCGGGATTTGTACTTGTATGTGTATGTGTGTGTGTTTTCTTGATGACGATTATCCACGATGTTATGTTACGGGTATACTATTAGCATTTTTGTATATTTTATATTACACGTAGTCTCTGGGTGGTGGCTCTCTGAGTACACATTCCCAAATGCTGATCCCGTATGCCAGTCTCCCGTCGACCACGAGCTCGTCCATATCGACGTGCCAAGGGTACGTCCAGCTCTCACCGCATTCCCATCCACCACCCAGTGTAAGCCGGGCATCGTCCGAGTGCCAGGTCCACCGGGGCGTCGTGAGCCAAAAACGGTCGCTGCTCGCGTTGGCCATGGCCGGCAGCGTCTCGGACACAAGGCTGCAGGCACCCATAAAATCGAGCTGGACAAACTTGGCAATATCCTGAGGCATGTCTTCCAGGGTAGTATCCGAATCTGCCGTACCGTCCCATAGCCAGATCCCGGCGTCGCGGTCATAGGTGCCAGCGAGTAATGTGTCAGCCTCGAGACCGAGAATCCACGTAGGTGGTCTGTATGTGCCGCACCATACGCTCCACGTCGGCTGTTGAGCGTCACGCGCAGTGAGTTCAGCGAGATGCAGCTGTGCAGGCACGACTCCACCCTGGTGCAGCACGCCCATGAGAAGGCCAAGCGGGACGTTGAACGCAATCCAAAGAATTGTAAAATACTTTGACCACGCCAGACCCGCAGGCCGACTTTGAATGGCAGCTATAGCAAATACAAGGGGCACGAGCGGAAGCATGAACCGACACTCCTGGTGCGGAACAAGCGACAGTAGTCCAGCGCCCGAAATGCACGACAAAATACATAACCTCAGCGACGATTGTGCGCGAGTCTGTGGCGCCGGCGAAGTGGTCCTGGGCACAAGCAGGAGCAGTGCCGGCCCCAGCAGCTGAGGCAGATTGGCCAGGATGTGCGTGTACCAAGCGTGGGTTCCATGAGAGGCCAAGTTGGACTCATCGCTGTTGTACCGTAAGTTATTCAGCGCCGTAATAACCCAAGTACCGTCACTGCCCTGACTGTAGGCCCACGAGTCTACAAGGATGCCCGCAGCTGCGACAGCAGCAAATGCAACTGAAGTTAACATAATCCCGTGCACTGAGACCTGCATCACCATCTGTTTCAACCACCACAGACCTGGAAGTAGAACAAAAGCAGCAAAAGTTATGCGGTTGAGCAGCCCAAAAGCCACGAGGGAGCCCAGCACCATAAACGTATAGTTTGAAGCACATTTCTGACAACTCTTAATCATGTATATCAGCGTCCAAAGAAGGATCAAAGTCTCGACCGAGTTTGAAAAGGTGTGTGTCTGGTACGTCCCCAGAGCGTAGCTCGACGCCGCCAGCCAGCCTGCTAGCTGCGCTTGCCGAGCACTCGCACCGCCCCAATTGACAATACCATAGATTCCACGGTCGACAAGGATCGAAAGCAGAAACATCCAGGTGCGGAAGAGCCCAAAGAGCAGGCGCGGAGAGAGACGGCCGCAGACGGTCTCCAAAAGTCTGGCGACCACCACGACAGGCCCATACGTTGCGTAGAGCGGTAATAGAGCCCGGATCGGGCGTGCCTCTGGTCCGTTGGGAGCAAATTCCCAAGTCACCTGTGAAGCAAAGCCGAGCAGATCGCCTGCAACCCGCTCGAGCGCCTGGAAGTGCTCGTCTGGATGAATATAAGACGGTCCTAGCGCTGCCGCTAGACGCAGCGCCAGCGCGAGCGTCTGGCGTATTCTTCCAGCCATTGGGTTGGGAAGGTGCCGTTCGTTGGCTGGGAAGTTTTGTGTTGTACATACTTCACACCCATCCGCGACGTTACCCTAAAGATGATCCAGCTTATTTCGTCTGACGGTGAGACGTTTGACGTCGGTAAGTTTGGCTGTCTTGCTTGCCTGGGCCTCCGGAGTGTGTCTGAGCCTCTGGCTAGCTGAACGCGCATTTGGGCCGGGCAAATGCTGAGCTTGGTTAACGCTGTTACAGAAAAGAAGGTGGCGGAGAAGTCCATCTTGATCAAAAACATGATTGAAGGTATGTTTGGTTGAGCTGAGGCATGGTGGGTGGAGTTTAACGGAATGTGTATAGATATCGGCGAAGATGCCACTGAGATTCCCATTCCAAATGTGAGTCTGTCCTCCTTGATGCGAGATTTTATCTTAACCAGCTCTAGGTTACAGCTACGGTATTGCGCAAGGTACTTGAATGGTGCGAACATCACAAGGACGACGGTGTCTCAGAACATTCCTCTTCCGAGACTCCAATCACACGGGACACAGTTGATCTGGACAGCTGGGACAGGCAGTTTCTTTTAATAGATCAGCAAATGCTCTGCGAGATCATCCTGGTAAGTTCCTTCTGGGCAGCCGCTATAAAGTGACGTGACGTGCCCTGCAGGATACACACCCATCAGGTATTAACACCTTCTACAGGCTGCAAACTACCTAGACATTGTAGATCTTCTTCAATCGGGCTACAAGGCCATCGCTGCTATGATCAAGGGCAAGTCGCCAGAGGAGATCCGCCAAACGTTCAACATTCAAAACGACTTTTCTCCAGAAGAAGAGGAAGAGATTCGAAGAGGTGTGCAGAACTACGAGCCTGACTGTGCTTTTGCTAACGAGTATATAGAAAACGAATGGGCAGAGGATAGGTAGGAGGCTGCTGCTGCTATGAAATTACTACGCTGTGCGGTGATATAGATTATAAGATAATGTAATGACCATCTGTGTTTTACCTAAAACAAGTCGCCTTCAAAACCCCCCCGATTAAAGTCGTAGTCACTCGCCGCGTTGTCGCATCTCCCAACATCCCAATGTCAAAGCTACATAGCCAGGTAGGATAAATAGTAGCCCGTGAGAGAGATGCTAACAAATTACTAGGATTTGCAGTCGCGAATAGACACTAAGCAAGAGCGGTTGATTGGTCTTCAGTCGGAACTCAAAGACACCGTCATACAGCTGCAGTACGTGCCCCTCCCTGGAAAACGACACAACGCAAGTCAGAACTCTAACCCGTTAATCTAGAAATCCAGAGCACCCGCAGGGCACGGTTTCGCGCCACATCAGCCTGCTCAAGCAGTACAATGAGATTCGCGACGTCGCACTCGGCCTCGCTGGCATGGTTGCAGAACAGCGCGGAATACCAGTTAAGCAAGTTCTCGAGGAACAGGGTATGGATCTCAAAGACTGATGTGTTGATATCAACCTGTTTTCCTCCTTAGTTCCGCGGTTTGTATCTTCAGCGAGGGCCGAACTCGACTGGCCCATGGGCAATGAACTTGATGTATGGGCCAGTAATAATGACTTGCATATTCTTCCTGGTGTCTCCTTTAATTTCTCGCATTACTTCTCAGTCGTGGGCTCTTACCATTCCTGCCTATTTGGCTATACCCCGGCACTGCTCATTCATACAATGGCTGAATATTTTACAATCTATAGCCTGAACCACATACTTCTCATCTTTGTCCAAACGTAGTCAGTTGTAGACCTTCAGTGTTTGATCTTGAGTGCCTTTGCTGTACCAACCTCCCAACTCGCAAATTCTCACCAAACCCAACACACTCAACCTCTGCACATCTGAGTCCTTTGCACGATGCCAGCTTTAATCCAGTTGATTTCCTCTGACGGCGAGACCTTTGCAGTCGGTATGTACTACAGCGGAGGCGCACGGTGCCCGCCTCTGCGCCACTCTGTGAGAGCTTGTGCTAACCACCAACACAGAGAAACCCGTCGCAGAGCGCTCGACACTGATCAGAAACATGCTTGAAGGTAAGCGCTTACGATACTGCTACTTTGCAGTCTTCCCCTGTACTTTTTGTGCCAACACGCAGTAGATATCGGAGAGGAGGCGACAGAGATTCCGATTCCCAACGTGAGTGACCGCGACAGTTTCTGCGTTCCTTTTTGAGTGTCTGACCTCGTTTTAGGTTAACTCCAATGTTCTCCGCAAGGTTCTCGAGTGGTGTACGTATCACAAGGACGACCCGGTCTCGAATAGCGACGAAGAGGCCGATTTACGAAAACGCACCACCGACATTCGAGGCTGGGATCAAAAGTTTATGCAGGTTGATCAGGAGCTTCTCTATGAAATCATTCTGGTACGTTGTTCCTCCACTCCGCCACCTACGTTCTACGCTAACACCCCTCAGGCTGCAAACTACCTCGACATTCGACCGCTCTTGGAAGTCGGATGCAAGACCGTCGCCAATATGATCAAAGGCAAAAATGCTGAGGAGATTCGCCGACTGTTTAATATTGAAAACGACCTCGATCCCGAAGAGGAAGAACAGATTCGACGAGGTAAGCGCACGCCACATCGAATAATGTTCAAACTAACCGCCTAGAAAACGAATGGGCTGTCGATCGTTAGACTTACAAGTCTCTACTCTACAATGAATAGTTTGCGTTTATTTGCTGTATTTAAGACAGACCAAATGAAGAAACAAAAAAAAAAAAAAAACCAATCCTCCACACAAAAAAAATAGAAACCCTTGCAGCCATAACAAATAAACCAATAGTAAACAAAAAAAAAATAGCATCTCTCCAAAGCTACCATTAGAGCAAATGATTTCCAAACTAAAATTGTTAGAATAAGCAGCCAAGAAAGGGAACCGTCAATACATACCAACAAAAAAAAAAACAGTGATGAAACAGTCAGGCTGACCTGAAATCTTGAACACATGAACCGGCATTATGAGCTGGTGTAAAATAATACATAAGGGGACCATAAATGCTAGGTAACTAGACATTTTCCTCCAGTGCCTGCATCTGGACGAGCTCAAAATAGCGGCCTCTTCTATCTAGCAACTCTTGGTGCGTACCCTTTTCACAGACTCGTCCTTCGTGGAAGACAAAAATCACGTCAGCATTTTGAATGGTTGACAATCGGTGCGCAACGGCAATTGTCGTTCGACCCTTGGCAGCAGCATCCAAAGCCTGCTGCACAACCTTTTCAGACTCTGAGTCGAGCGCCGAGGTAGCTTCATCAAGAAGTAGAACCTTGGGGTTTCGAATCAGAGCACGAGCAATGGCAATACGCTGCTTCTGACCACCAGACAAGAGAGTACCCTTGGTTCCGCAAAAGGTGTCGTATCCATCGGGGAGTGACATGATGAAATCGTGAATGTTTGCCTTCTTGGCAACAGAGATAATCTCATCCATTGTGACAGGAGATGGAGAACCCATTTCGATGTTATCCTTAAGAGTGCCAGCATATAGTAGAGGCTCTTGCTGAACCATAGCAATCTTGCTGCGGTATGAAACCAAGTTGATATCACGAACATTAATTCCATCAATCGAAATGGTACCAGTGGCAGGTCGGTAGAAAGACTCAATCAAACCAATCGTGGTCGACTTGCCGCATCCAGAAGCACCGACAAGGGCAGCGTACTGGCCAGACTTGATTTCCAGGTCGAGGCCTCGCAAAACAGGCACATTCAAACGCGTCGGGTATCTAAAGTGGACGTCGGAGAACTTGATGTCACCGTGAATGGAATCATCTAGCTGAAGTCCCTCTTCCGACCAAGGGTCGATCGAAGGGACAGAGTCCAAAATTCGACACACACTGACAGCACCTTGACGGGCCTTGCCCATATCGGGGGCATACGAGAAAACAGCTCCGGCAGTCTGAGCACCAAAAATAATGGCGGTGAAGGCAATATAAAATTCAAGAAGACCAAATTCACCCTTGCTAATCAAATTCGAACCATACCAGAAACCCAAGGCGGTGACAAATAAGGTAGCTCCCTGTGAAAAGGCATACAAGATAGAGGCCTGCAAGGCGGAATAACGAGAAGCAACAACTTGGTGAGAGATAGAGGCAGCGTATTTGTCAATGACATCATCTTCACGAGTAAGCGAAGCAACCGTGCGAATCGCAGTAGTGGCCTCACAAGCGTACTGAGCACTCTTGTTGTAAGACTTCTTCTTAGTCTCCTCAAAGCGACCCAACATGTGAACACGTAAGAAACCGGCTCCGACCGTGACGGGAATACAAGACATACACACCAGGCCCAATCTCCAAGCTACACCAATACCCAAGGCAGTGCCAACAATGAGTGTAACTAAAGAGTTGAGAGCTTGAGCCAAAGTAGCACCAGACAAACCCTTAATGGCATCTGCATCGGTAGAGAGCGTGGAGGTCAAGGCACCCGTAGAATTTGCTTCGTCATCAAAGAACGCCACATCTTGACGCAAAAGAGCACGCAAAGACTCGTATCTGACTTTGCGAATCAAGCGCTCACCAGTTTGTGTAAAGCAGTAAAACATAATCAAATAGCAAATCAATTCAACGAAGCCAAGCATGAAAAACATACCTGTGAATAGACCCATTCTATGGTGGAAATGACTAGCAGTAGGTTTTGTGTATAGAGCAAAGGCGTTGATGCACTCTGCAAACAAAACAGACTGAGTGGGGTAACCTAAACCGTTGATTGCAGCCATTGAAACACCAATCCAAATATAAATGCGATCGCCAGCTCCAAGTTGATAGACACGTTTAATCAACTGCCAGACAGAGTACTGACGAGGTTCCTGATTCTGGCCATCTGCGTTGTACGAAGCGACGGTATCCAACTTTTTCAAAGTCTCACCGGTCGACTCCGTTCTGATAACATTGTGAAGGTCTGCTTTTTCATCAAGACTCTCATCCGAAGACAAGGTAGAGTTTGCAGTCAAATCAGCTCCCTCAGGAAGCTTTTTGGCCTTGGAAGCAATGTGCTGGGCCTCGACAAGCTTAAAGTAAATACCGTGTTGAGCAATTAATTCGTGGTGCTTTCCCTGCTCAACAATCTTACCCCTTTGCATGACAACGATTTTATCGGCATCCTTGATGGTGGAGAGACGATGGGCAATGACGATGGTTGTTCGGTCCTTGGAAGCACGGTCCAACGCATCCTGAACGATACCCTCACTCTTGGTATCAAGGGCAGAAGTAGCCTCGTCAAGCAGTAAGATTTTCGGGTCACTGACAATAGCACGGGCAATAGCAATACGCTGCTTTTGACCACCAGACATCAAGAAACCGCGGTCACCAACGTTGGTGTCAAAGCCCTCAGGCAAGGCAGAGATAAAGTCGTAAGCATTGGCATCACGAGCAGCCTGATAGATTCGCTTCCGCTTTTCATCCTCAGTAAGATGCTGAAATCGTTCACCAAGAAGACCATATTCGATATTTTCATAAACCGAGCAGGCAAAAAGAGTTGGCTCCTGAGATACCAACGCCAAATGCTGGCGTAACCACTTTACATTCATCTTGGTTAAGTCATGTCCATCCAGAATAATGTCACCTTCAATGTGATTGTAGAAACGTTCGAGCAAACCAATAATAGTACTCTTTCCCGAACCACTGGCACCAACCAAGGCGACGGTTTCGCCCTCCTTAACTTCGAGATTGAATTCTTCCAAAATCACAGCTTCAGGGCGAGAAGGGTAGATAAACTTGACGTTTCGCAACTCAATGTCACCTTTGACGGTATCGTACTTTTCACCTTCTTCGCTGGAGCCGTCGATAGGAGGTTCGCGGTCAATAGTGGTAAAAATTTCCTGTCCGGCGGCAGTAGCGGCAGAGATAGCTTGGAAATGAGGAGCAGCCAATCCGAGTGAAAAGGAACCAATCATGATCGACATCAATACAGCAATAATCTGACCAACATTGGCCTTACCATCGGCATAGTAGCGAGAACCTTGCCAGAAAGCGAGAGCATGAATCCAGTAGATAAAGGTCCACAAAAAGGAAACCATGAGACCAAGGGCGTAGCCTCCCTTGATACCCCAACCCTCAGCAATCTTCAAGTAATGGTTATAATTATTCACCGCTCGCTCCTCGTATCCAAAGGCCTGAACATTGCGGACACTTGAAAGAGCCTCTTCGGCGACAGAGTTACCTTCATCGTAGGAAGCAATGTTGAGCTTGGTGTACTTGATGATAAATGTGGTGGCGGCAAACATACAGAACAAAATGGATACAATTCCTGATGACAAGATCAAAGCCAGTCTCCATTCACGAACCAAAGCAATAACAAATGCAGAAATAAAACTCGCCAAAGCATTAAGAATCAAGCCAAGCTTTTCCGAGATACCATCCTGAATAAGGTTGGTATCGGAGGTAATGTGGGTGGTGACTGTGCCAGCGCCGAGCTTATCAAAATATCCGATATTCTGACGTAGAATAGCTTTAAGATAGTTGCGTCTGATTCGACCAGATACAACCTCACCACGGTCAATGAGGAAAACGGTCGAGAGATAGGTAAAACCAACGACAGCGATACCCAAGTAGACAAAGTAGAGAGCGTATTTACTGATTTCATGTTCAAAATGATGTCGAGTAACCGTTCCATCAGCAAAACCAACAAAGGTATTGGCCATTCCTCCGACGAGAATCTTTCAAAGTTAGCTCACCATCACCACAGACGGGGAAAAATTAGCCCGACATATTTACTTACCGTCAAGAGGGGCAAAGCAGCACCGGAAATAATTGATGAAAGATAACCAAGAATGTATACAAAGGTATCAAATCCGTTTGAGTATCGGTAGAGATCCTTGTAGCCGTACTGTCGTCCTCCGGGGTTGTTGGCCTGCTTTCGCAGTATCTCAGCCTCATTTGCAGGTAAGTTTCTGTATGGATCAAGTAGATCATCCTTGTCTTTGGGATCTTTTTCCGAATCTGTAGCTCCTAAAACAGCAGCATTGATATCGTTCTTCGTGGGCAGCGCAGGCTCGAAAGCCGGAGTAGGAACAGCGATAGCAGCAGCTGCCAAACCTCCGCCTCCGCCTTCTTCCACGGCAGACTTTTCGACGTCCGTCATTGAAATTTCCTTTTTTAAAGATGGGAAAAAAAAAGAAGAAAACAGAAGTCTTTTAAAGAAAAAGTCGGTCGAGTGAAAACCGAGAAATTTTTGTTTGGACGGGCGAAATTCGGAGACGAATCCGAAAGCGGTGATTTTTACGAGTTTAGGTTCAATAAAAAAGGTTGCTGAAGTGGATTTAAAGGGGAAATTTTCATTGTATTTTTATTTGGTGTGTTTCGGGGTGTTTCAGGATGGTGTTTCGGGGTGGTGGGGATTTGGACGGTTGGGCAGTTGGGGGGGGTGGTGGTGGCTGTTTGGCCTCCTTCCAGGTTTATATGGCGTCGAGCATTGTATTACTTTATGGTTTCTCCACTCAAATTCGAGTGTGCTTTGTTTGAAAACACAATTGCAAAGGGCGAAATGAATTCAAGCAAAAGTTCGGTTTTAAGCTGACGCGTCACCTGTATCGAGGCGATGACGCCGATCGCCGCATTCTCGGGTCCTTAGAATCGGGAATGAGTTTGGCCGATGGTTGGTGAGGTGAAAGTTTAGTAGTGTATGGGTGTTGTTTTTTTTTTAAAGATTCCAGGTGTTTGAGGAGAGGATTTGGGTGGTCGACGGATGGGTCGATACGCTATATACGCTCGATACGCTCGCTATGCAAACCTCCGCTAAACACTCATTCTTCCCACTACTAAAACAGGGTAAATATTTGTCTGACATTTGTACCTGCTTATCTGATTCAAGCGGGGCTGTTCACGTGCCGTCCATTGATGCCAGCGGTGATGTTATAACTGGAATTATATGGAGAGAGGGTGGAATCCAAAGTGATGCAAGATCTGGTGATATATCTACCTTGCGCAAACGGTATTTGCTAATTGATGGTAGACAACAGACTGACAAGAGGTTTAATGTGTCACTTATGTGAAACAGAATATAAAACTACCTGCCCGGAATCCCCTGACCAACACTCCACACCCCTTTATAGTCAGATCACCTCGTAGAGAAGTCTTCTGCGATGACACATACAAATAATCACAGAGAAGCACCAGCGACAGAGAAGTCAAGCTGAAAGGCTATTTTTACCGAATTTTGCTCTGCCGTTGCTGGGCCAATATGAGCGACAAAGCCAGCCTTGGTAATGACCCGCAAAGACCGGTTTTTGGTTCTACTGTAAACTGGAGACGTTTCACGTCTTTGGTTTCTATTTGCTTTTATTGTGTGTTTTAATCTGACTTTTCTTGTAGCGTGTTTAGTGAAATCTGCAAAAATATTGCAAAAAAAGCAGATTTTTAAACTTTAATGGCATGCATTGTAATTTAATTTTTTTTTGGTAAACTTGTTCAAAATGTTTAATTTTAACATTTGATTGATTTCCTTTAATTCAAGTATATTTTAAAGGTTATGTTTTATTAGATTTACTTTAAAGTGTCAAGCTACATTGATAACTTGACTGAGACGGTTGCATCTCCGATGATGTGCAGGATAAGCCTTTTAAGGAAGCGAAAACGTTCTCTCTCGGAATCGAGCTCCTGCTCTGCGACTTCAGGTCGAAGAGGCCTCTTACACATGAATGTATTATATGCCAACTAGTTCCCAGGAAAGCGGTTACGTTCCCAATTTGCACCTTCTCCTCTTTACATTTCTGAAAGGAAGTGAAAGGGTACGACAACCCCACACAACACGCACAGAGAAATACTGAAATGAGGAATTACTACCGGGGAAAAGGCATAGTCTCTCGCTAATTCCTGTACTCATTTTGTTGTAGAGGAGAATGTGTCTTGAAGATCACCTCACGCACGTCGTAACCTCTCGCCCACTAAACATGATTAGTTGGTGAGCTGAAATATGGTATTTTCCAAAGACAGCAAGCGATTATGAGTGACATACAGTTGGTGTGGAGCGCTAGATACAAAAGGGTTCATCAGGGGTACTGCTCGACAGGTCTTCAATTGCATCGGAGGGAAGATTACTAACAACATTAGACTGCTTTCATTCATATACTGACTCAGTTTTAAAATTGGTGGGGTTGCATGTCTCAGCCTGCTGACGCCAACTGGAACACTGGGCTGCAAACGTTGACGCACCCAACCTTATTGCAAAGAGATTACTACATTCTCTAAAACAAAGGCACATTAGTATAATATGTTCACCAGTAAACTTAGTACGATCGGTGAGCCACCTCCAACCAAAATTAAAATTAAGGAAAATGCCTTGTTCGCCTTCCAATTCGAAACCGAGATGCATGTCTCCAATATCAGTCCCCAACCCCACAGAATACGAGTGCACTTTTTCATTTATAGAATCTAGCCACGGAAATGCAGAATGAAGACACGAGCTGTTTAGATCAACTGCTGCAGCCTCAGATCGCGTTCCAAAGGCGCATCTAGTCGTTTGCAAGATTTACACTAGATGAATCAAGTAAACAGCTCCTTCAAAGCTGTAACCCCCCCTTTTTTTTGCCCTGGATGGCGACCCTTTTGACGGAAAATGCACGTGAATACTGCAAGCGACACTGTTTTGCTTTTTGTCTGGCTTCGGGCGCGTCGCCAAAAAAAATCAAAAGCAACCGACGCGCGCGGCTAAAAAATTGGGAGTTTATAATCTCGTTTCAACGCGTCCTAAAGTTCGCGATTTCACGCTGAGATTGAATTAAACTCATCGAGGGATCTTTTATATTAAAAATACGCGTTCTTTTTTTTATTTAAACGCTGGAAATCCATCTTTTAATGCTACGTTGCTATGCAAATCCCACCCCCGCGAGTCCTGTTGCTACGTGCTATACGCCGCATTCCAATACGTGCGGCTCTAAAATAAACAGTGACGGCATTGGCTGCAAAAGAATCTACAATTCAAAAGGTGGGAAAAGGGCATTGAAAGGGTTCACGGCAGCAATGTTTTTATGTGGAGGGGGGTTGGAGTTTTCTTGAATCAATGGCTGATCCCTGTTTACGAGGAAAAGGGGGCGTAGGGGGAAAAAGGGGTTTTAGTCCTTTGAAAAGTAACAGAGCAGCTCGGTATTCGTAGATGCACCTGTTTGAATGCCAGCGATCTCGCATTCCCGCTTTCTTTTTCAAAGCACGGCGCGCACGACTGCGAGTGATGAGCTCAGGGGTCGGGATGAAAAATTCACCCACGCGCGCTCTGGCTAGCAACGGGTGTCCAACACCGACGAGCTAGGGTATAAGGGGTTTTAATAGGTAGTAAGGGTGTTTTGTGACGCGTAGAGTAGGGCAGAAGGGGTCCTATGTACTGGGACCCTCCAGAGCCTACTGATACGCGTAGGCTCACAGAGGAACGTTTACTCAGAGTACGACGATGACTTGGCAGGTTAGAAATATGAACGTTCAATAAAGAATACCTGCGATCGGTGTAGTTTACGTACCGGCACGCTGCACTCAAAAAGGAATGCTGGCACCCAAATGATGGAATCAATTCCCCTCCCTAGGAACGTAGGAAAAGAAAGGGGGAAAAAGGCGCGTCGTTTAGTTCCTTTCTAATCTTCTCTCGCTGCCTTTCTGTTTGTTCCCTCCGAGGAGCGGGATTCCTTTTCGTTTCCCATAGGCGCAGGGTTTGACGCACAGTTATGGCGCGCCCTTTGAGACACCCTTTTTTTTCCCTGCCTTAAATCTCCTTTCCAAACTCTTTTTCTTCTCTTTGCAGTTTTGTTTTATTTCAGTTCGGTCTCTTTTCAGCTGTCACTCTTTTTTTCCTTCTTTTTAAACAGACCATTCTTTTTTGTTTCTTTAGAAAACTGTTCTCACTCGTTTTATAGAGCAGTCTAAACACCCCTGAAAGCTACAGTCACCTTTGATCAACTCGATTTGACTGTCTGGACGCGTCTTGTGAAGATCCAGAGCAATTACAAGATTACAAGAACTTGTTTTATATTATTACCTTTATTTGAGAAAAATGCAGGCTTGTGTTGAACGACCCGTGGCTGCACCCCTCGGATCAGCTATGGCTGCACCCACCCTACCGACCCGGTTGAGACATCTACGTCAAAAACTGGAAGTGATTGAAAATTCAATCAACGAAAAAGTCGAGGCTGAATATCGAAGTGATATTATCTCTCATATGCTTCGAATGGAGGTGAGTTTACCGGTGATAGGAGGGGGCTCCAAGCCAGGGGATTTCCCAAACTCTTCGCTCACATCAACAACAAATTGAAAATCTAAATGCTAACACCTCTTTAGGAATTGACTCGAGCTGATGCAAATATGATTGATCTTCAGCCTGAACTCGAATGGTACATGCGCCCTTATTTGCTTGACTTTTTGATTGAATCGCACGCGTCTTTTGGCCTCACCCAAAAGACACTCTTTTTAGCCATTAACCTTATTGATCGATACTGTGCTCGACGCGTTGTCTTTAAGCGACACTATCAGCTCGTCGGATGCGCTGCTCTCTGGATCGCGGCTAAATATGAGGACAAAAAGCAACTTGTGCCTACTGTCAAGGAGCTTCGCATCATGTGCTGCAACTCGTACGATGAAGACATGTTTATTCAGATGGAAGGCCATCTTTTGAATACGCTTGAGTGGTCAATTGGTCACCCTACTACCCATTGCTTCCTCACGGCGGCCATGGGAAGACAGCAGGACCCGTTGATTGGACATATGGCTACCTACCTATGTGAAATCGCTCTCTATCACCGAGGATTCTTCTCATACCTGGGCTCCACTCTTGCTGAGTGCGCCTTGTCCCTCGCCAGTCACATCATTTACGGCGTCGCGGTCCAAGGCTCTCAGGAAGAGCTACAGTGCATGCTTTTACTCTCTCGACACATGCAGTCGCCCAACAAGGCCGTCTTGAAGAAGTACGGTGCTTCGAAGTATGGCCAGGTTTCAATTCTGTTGAACAACTTTGTTGTTCGCCAGTCTCAGTTGGCCAATGCCGCTCAGCAGCAGCAACAGCTCCAAACTCCTTCCAAGACCCTCGTTAGCCCTGCAGGAACTCCCACCTCCAGCGAATTCACAGAGTTCCCTGCCAAGGGCTCGCCTCTGCGGCCATTCCTTTCACAGCCAACCATGCCCCCCAGCCCAGCCCTCAGTGTCGAGTCTGACAAGGAAGGCGTCTTCAATCTCTTCACACCCACTCCATACAGTCACCCTCAGATGCAGCAGCTTCATCTCAACTTGCTGGCCAAGAACCCCGGCGACTACTTTTCACCTCCTCAGACACCGAACGAAGACGGGTTCCCAATCGGGAACGGCAGCACGGTTTCGCGATCGTCGTCATTACGAGATTCTACCCGCAGAAGCGTTTCCTCAGCCTCATCGGTTGGAAGCGCCTTCTCTGGATACTCATCGGCGTCCTCGGTCTATAGCGTACCATCGTCAGCTGCGTCCTACTGCTATTTCGATCCTTCGCCTGCTGCTCGCTCGAGTTGAGAACTCTAATAGAGTTGTGAAAATTTGTCTCTTGGTGTCTTTTTCGGTTTAGTCCTTTTGTTTTGGTTACGCTTTTTTTTTTCCTCTTGCATCTACGGTCTGGTTATTGTTTTATCTACATTGGCGATACAGTCTTGATTATTTTTTCCTCGCTCATTTGAATATTGTTTTCACGTTTTGCCCTCTGAAGACCCGATCTCATGTCTTTTTGCATTCTGCTGGGTTTGTTTATTTATCATTTAATTTTTTTGGTGCCTCTGCGGTGATTGCAATGTGAAGTTTAATGTCTTTTTTTCGCTAAATTTTTGTTAAAAGCACTTCGTCGCGTGCAGACTAAAATCCGCCGCATGCACCCTTCCACGCCCTTCATTCCAACCAAATTTTCCAAAGAGCCGGCAGGCGCGTCGTTTCTCTTTGATTTGTGAACTGCTTTTATTGTTTTTTTTCTTCATTTTATTTCAAAAAAGGTTTTATTAGAGTTGCATTGTTTTTTTTTTTATATTTTATTTGAATTTGTTTTTTTCTACCTCGGATGGGCGCGTTTGTCTTGCAAAGGCCCTCGGACTAAAGGGAGAATATAGCTGGCTTGATGCCTTAGAAAATCAACTTAATGGGAATATTTGAATCACATATTAATGTAGCTGTAGACACTTCTGCAATTACAAACCTACGCACTCACAAGCGACCAGGAACAGACTCGAGATTTCTAGTATACAAGAGCTGCATCTCATTCGATGAAGACCATCAGACGGAAGCGCAGCGATAAGCAGAGAGCCTGGCCCAAGGCACGGAAAAAAAAGGATGATGCCAGTGGAAAGCAGGCAACCCCCCTGAAGAACGGGAGAAACGCAGAAAACAAAAGACAAAATACACAAATGAACACATCCCGGAGCACAAAAAGACATAATACACAAGAGAGGAACTTGAAAGACATGAGGGCGATTTGAACCGCCCTCCCAAAGTCAAGATGCAAATGCAACACCTCATTTACAAGACATCAATATAAAACAATGGCGATAGAAAGAGGTCGTAAAAAAAAAGCGCAAGAAGCACTTACTGGTATGTTTCAATAAGTGTATCACGCAACGAGCCCATGGATCCGCTGCCATCGCCATTCAACTTGAAAATGCTCTCAATTACCGACATCTCCGGTGCAGTTGTGTCCATTCCGCAGACAGCCATCCAGTCATTTACGACAACGCCAGAGCCGACCTGAGCAGAGCCTCGATTGACCGAGCCTGCAACAAGCGGAACCTGAAGCAAACTTGAGAGTTCGTCCTGGACAGCTGTGGGAGTACGGGGGTGGACAAGACCACCCTGGTTGGTGAGAGCCATGTAGGTGCCGACCAAGGCATTGTCGGCAATGGTTTGTCGGAAAACTTCAACGCCAAGGACGTCGGCAATGATTTCCTCGGTCTCGCGCTCGATATCGGGGTGCACAAGGGCGACGTGGTCGTTGGTAGCAATCACATTTCCCAAGGCAGACAGTCGCTCCTCAACTCGCTGGATCTTGACAGTGTCGGGAAGCGAGTTTCGCAAATGTTGCAACTCTTGGTCGGTAGTATTGGTAGGGACTAGCAATCCACGTCGGTTACTAAATCGAGGCAGAGCCCCCCCTTGGTCAGCCAACAGACCACATAAACAAATAATAGATCAACATACCCAGCGGTCAAACGACCGACAATTCGAGTATTAGCAATGGTGGCGTGGCAAATGGGCAAGACACCGCCCATCTCGGCCTCAAAGACACTGTAAAAGTTCTCCGAGCCTCCAACGGCAACCAAGCAGTATGAATTAGTGAGCTTCGAAAAGACTCCAACGCTGAATTCTTGTTAGTCTCCTCTATCCAACTGGTACGCTCTTAAAACCACGTACTCGTTTTGGTTTTCAAACTAAAGCACAAAGTTAGCTTCCACGCACACCGCAAAAAAAAACTTCCGCGCTTTTCGACGCAGAAGACATTCAAAAGACACAAACCTGAGCACGAGTCGCCATGTTCTTCTTCTTTTCGGTTAAAAATCAAAAGAGTTTTGAATTTTTTTTTTCTTCTTTGCTGAAAAACTTTTCAACTTAAAAATTTATTTCCAAGTTAAGTTAAGTCCGGGTAAATTGGGACAAATTTCTAGAAAATTTTATATTTCAAGCATTTTTCAACTTTTTTCAGCTTCCCTTTTTCTTTCTTTCTCTTAAAGCAAATGTCTGCGATTGGTGGACTCATTTTTTGCAACGACTGCGGAAACTTGCTTCCTGCAGTCGGGAAATCGCCCGAGATTGTGTGTTCGCAGTGCACAGCAGCCTACCCGGCAACAAGTAAGTAACTTGCAATTTCCGACTCCAATCTTGCTGACTGTTGCAAATAGAGTTTGAAAAATTAACTGTTAAAACACAATCTTCGCCGTCGGCCTTCCAGTCTGTCATTCGTGCCAACCGTTCGGTCGTCAACAACAAAGCCGACCAGTCTGCCAGCGACGGTGCAATCGTGAGTTTCTTCTCGGCACTTGTCACAACATAGCTGACCCTTATAGATTAAAGAAAAATGTCCCAGCTGTGGTCATGACGAAATGCGGTACCAGACTTTGCAGCTGCGTAGTGCCGACGAAGGTGTAAGTTTAATTCAGATTCGCAAGCTCTCTTCTCACATTTTAGGCCACTGTTTTCTACACATGTACAAAGTGCGGCTACAAGTACCGTACTAATAATTGAAAGACTGTCAGGGGAAAGGACGAAAATGGTTATTGGATTTTGTGGGTCCGATTTCAATGTATATTATCACAACATGGGTCATGATTTATTTAAAACACTCTACAGATAGACAACGTACGAGAAACAATCTTAAACTTCTAGTTAAAAGATACAAAGGAAAAACCAGACACTTTTCAGTCATCTTCCTCTCCATTCTCAAAAAGATAGTTAGCGGCCAGCTCTTCGTTTTTATCACATGCAATATAGGCTTGAACAACCAAATCCGTCTCGAATCCAAGAGCGCAAAGCCGGTTGATGGCTTCGGCCTCGGCAGGGGTAAAACTGAGCTGCGTGGTGCCAGGCAAAGGGGCATCTCCTTCCTCACCATCCAGACCTTCTTCATCGTCCATCAATAAACTTAAAAACTCTTGAGGGTGTCTACTTATAAACTATTCCAGAATCAGCATGATCCAGACATCTTGGAAAAAAAAAAAACTTACAGCAGCCAACTGAGGTTGTGAGAGAGCAAGATTTTGAAGCAAAGGCTCCAGCATACCTGGTTGCTCTCGGATTATGGCTCTTAATTGTTGGAACTGGGGGTCGTTGCGTAAAAAGCCAAACTGGCTGGCTAAGCTAGCACCAGCATCAGCTTCGGCATCTCCAGCACCAACAGCGCCAAGGTTGAGACCTTCATTAAGAGCAGGGGCGTCAGACCCAGTAAGACCATCACCACCGGTAGCAACAGCGGGGGCAGCAGGGGTGGCAGCAGGAGGAGCTGCTTGTCGCAAAATAGTATCTGGAATTCCCTAAAAGCACGTCAGCAATTACTCAAGACTGCTCAAATCAAAACATACAGTCAAAAGATATTCAACAGCACGATCAGGATTATTAAACGCGGCACGCATAGCCTGCTGAACTGTTTCTCGATCATACCCCATCTCCACCATGTTGTTGATGGCCACCTGGCGAGCATCACCAGTAGCTGTAAAAACAAGTCAGCCAGAACAAAAAAAAAATATCACCAATAAAATGCTGTTTTAAAACTCACTAAATGCAGAAGGATCGTTGAACAGCGCACCTGAATCAAGATTGGCAGCAGCGCGTGTGGGTGTGGCAAGGCTCTCCAATGATGGTACTGGAGGAGGAGCGATTCCAGTAGGTAAACTTGTTGGAACAGCTGCAGTGGGAGCAGCAGGAGTAACAGGAACTGCGGCAGGCCTACTAGGAGTTTCAGTGGCGGAGGGAGCAGCAGCTGGTGCTGGAGCAGCCTTGGGCTGATAAAGTTAGTCCATCAACTAAAACCAAGAATATACAATAAACAAACCTTTGAAACCATGCACACCAAGAAGTCCTTTTCCTTTATACTGTACGAAGCCACAGTTTTCGCATCAAGGAGAATCTTGCCTTTTGAAAAACGTCAGCTCAACAAACTAAAACCTGTATCTTATACATACCCGAATATATAAGTTTGAGAGAATCCTTTGACCATCCCTTGTCCGCTTCGATGAGTTCTTTAACCTTGAGGATCTAATAAAACATCAGTCAAGGTTTGCGCAAGCAGGGCACAAGACTCGCCACCCTAGAAATCTGCACTCACCGTCTCCTCTGGATCAACTTCAAGCGTCCATTTTTGTTGTTTGAGATCTTTCAAAGTCAAAATCATCGCGGTTGGGTTTTGTTTTTGAAGAAAGCAGGATTTCGTGGACGGTTGCGAACCAAAACCCTCAGAGTCGACAAAGCCAAACCTTCGATCGCTCGTCGTTCCTTCTGTTGGTCCCGCTTGGTCTCGTTGAGCTGCTGGGATTTTTTTTCTCCTGCCATGTCGCATTCTCCAGAGCTTCAAGCTTCGCCAGGCAGGGAGCTAAAGCTGGAAGGTACCCCCCCTTCTAAAGTCGCAGACACATTCTCGGAGAGAACAATACCTTCAACGCACGATATTGCCCGAGATCCCCGTATTAAACATGAACCACTGTCGATAATTGAAGACGAGCATTCTCAGAGCGTCGATGCCAAGTCCGAACCCTCTGAGGCCGAAGACGATAATACTTTGATTGACAAGGAAGAACAGCCACGCGCTTTGACTCGAAAAGAGCAGCGCGATCTCTTAATGAATGCTCCTCGTCAGTTATGGAACGACCTCGAACCTGCCACCGAGGAAGCTCGCAAAACTTTTATTGAGATCCCAGACTGTACGTACGGCAATAGGTTTCTCGCCGACGCCGGACAGGAAGAAATAATGACTTGTGATTGTAGGAAACATGATCATGAAGGAGTAAATATTGCTTGTGGCGAAGATTCAGACTGTATTAATCGCTATACTTCAATGGAGTGCGTGAACGGCCAGGGCCGCTGCGGACCGGACTGCAGAAACCAGAGATTTCAAAAACATGAGTATGCCAATGTGGCTGTGATTTCAACTGAAATGAAAGGCTTTGGTTTACGAATCGAAAAAGACACCTCTCAAGACACCTTTATCTACGAGTACATTGGAGAGGTCATTGACGAAGGTCGCTTCCGCCGACGCATGCTTGATTATGACAAAGAAAACATCAAGCATTTTTATTTCATGATGCTTCAAAAGGGTGAGTATATTGATGCCACCAGGAAAGGCTCCTTGTCTCGTTTTTGTAATCACTCTTGTAATCCAAACTGTTATGTTGACAAGTGGGTTGTTGGAAACAAACTCCGAATGGGTATCTTTGCAAAGCGCGATCTCACAAAGGGTGAAGAACTGACATTTGACTATAATGTCGATCGATATGGTGCCGAAGCTCAAGTTTGTCACTGTGGTGAACCCAACTGTGTCGGGTTTATTGGTGGAAAAACACAGACTGAAGCCGCTTCAAAACTCCCTCAAATTTACTTGGATGCTTTGGGTATTGATGACGAACAGGAAGATTGGCTCAATGCCTCCTTCAAGAAAAAGAGGCGCTCTAAAAAGACTGAGACTGATGAAGAATACGTCACTAGCCTTAAAACAACGGCTACTGACGAAGACAGTGTTTCTAAAATTATCGCTAGTCTTTTACAATGCAAGGAAAAGTGGCTTGTCCTCAAGCTGTTGGGTCGAATCCAGATGGCTTCGGAAGATGCTGTTGTCCAGCGCCGCGTCGTGCAAATGCATGGTTATCAAGTTTTCGGTACTTTGTTGCGCGAATTCAAAGAAGATTCTAATGTCACAAGTACGTTGCTGGAGATTCTTCTCGGCTGGCCTCGATTGACAAAGAATAAAATCTCGTCGTCTAAAATTGAAACCACCGTTCAAGAACTTAGTGAAGGCCACGAAAATGAAGTTGTTAAAACATTGTCCAAGAAACTACTTGAAGAATGGAGCAGTCTAAAAATGGCTTATCGAATTCCTCGTCGAGAGCGCCCTGCCAAAGCGGAATCCGAAAAGGAAGACTCTGAGGAGCCTTCCAAAGAGGAACCCGAGCCTGAAAACCCAACCAAGGCTGAAAAGAAAAATCAGGCTGGTAAAAACTCCGACAATGGCCGCAGGACGTCTAGAAACTTCAACAAAGGTGACAAGATTCATTTCAAAGACCAGAGAAACGGTACCCCAAGGAAATCAAACTCTAAAAATGAAAAGCTTCCTGCCGGTTGGTCAGAGGCAAAGGACCCTTCGGGTCGTGTATATTACTATAACAGGGCTGAAAATAAGAGCCAGTGGGAATTTCCTTCTTCGAAGCAATCTCCATCACTACCGCCACCAGTTGCCTCTTCAACCGCTGAAAAGATAGATTTACAAAAGATTATCGAGCAGGCAAACATTCAGCTGCTGCAAAAACAGAAGGCGGCCGAAGAAGAAGCAAACCTGCGATCGGAACGACTGCGCTTACACGAGGAGCGCAAAAGGCTAAAGAAAGAAAAGCTTTTAGAAAAGAAACGTCGAAAAGAAAATGGCAAAGAGAGCGCGAAAAAGCCTCGTGAGGGCCTATCTGGATCTGCATTGGAGCATGTTCTCACAAAAACGGTATGTATTATCATCATTCTCGTATGGTTCACCCGCTAACTAAACCAGCTTGCCCAATTCGTTCCCAACAATGTAAAGAAGTACGCCGGAGAGAGTTTGACCAAAGATGATATCAAAAAGCACTCGAAAGCTATTGTTCAAATTCTTATTAAAAAGGAAACCCGCCCGGGACACTTTGTTAAGGACCCTAAAAATTTGGCTGACTCCAAAAAGAAGAAAATCAAAGAGTTCATCAAAGGTTATGTTCAAAGGTTGGTTAATCACAAGTCTAAAAAGGCTTCGCATACCAAAAGTCAGGACATTTCTTCGACTTCAAACTCTGCTTCACTGGAGCCGGATGCAAAAGAGGACGAAGTATTGGACGATGCTCTGATGAATAAATTAAATGACTCTGAATCAGAAGAAGAAAAGTTCGAAGAAGAACTGGACTACGATGATGATGATGATGATGACGACGATGACCTTGATGCAAACGATGACAATAATGATCTTGGGTTTGATCGAGACACAAAACGTTCTGCTGAAGATGACATTGATTCCGATTATCTTGCTCAACGACCCAGAATGGATAGCAGCAGAGATGATACTGCAGACCCATTACCTCCCCCTAGTATGGAGAGATAATATTCAGAAAATCATCTTTTTTGTTCTCCTGTAAGATCGAGTTTGCCGGTATGCCTGTATCTTTGAGGCCTACCTTACTCTGACAACTTCGTTGAAATTGTCTTGTAAACAAATATGTAATTTACTATTTATATAAGTACGATATATTGTATTATTTTACATGGTGGTATTGTACACAGTCTAGTTTAGCGTCGACCCTTTGGTTTGCTTGGTCCACTTCTGCGGGTTGTGAATCGAGCGATATCTCGTTTGCTGATGACTAAACCACCCTTTGTAGACTTTCCAACGCTTGCTATCTTCAAACCTTTATCCCGTTTTTTGGGTGCAATTTTGTCGCTAGCGCTATGCTTGGCCATCTCGGCCTTTGATAAAATGATACCAGCTTCTCGGGCTTCAGTTTGTTGACGCTTGCGAAGATAACTGCTTTTCTCTTTTATTCCTTTCCTTACCACCATGGGCATAGATTTAGGTTGAGAAGAGGCAGTTTTCCCGCCCAACGCTTCTATTCGAGCTGTCACAGTCTTCTGACGTACCTTTCCGGTCGGCTCCAAGTCAAGAAGACTGGCTTGTGCACCCGAATAGGTCTTTGCAGAGGCGGATGACAAAATGTGAGACTCTTGGATAAGCCTTTGCAGAGCGAGGTCTTTCTTAAGGTTTGCCTGATCGTCCTGCTCCTCTTCCTCAGTCACCTTTCCTCGCTTACGTTTCTTGGATTCGCTCTCCTTTCGTTTCTCAATGCTGGATATGCTTTCAGGGGCTTTTGAGGACTATGGCAAGTCAGTAGAGTATTCAAAAGAACTGTAAAGCAGGCGGACATACCATGAACAACTTTCGTTCTTGCTTTGACATTATTTGCTCCTCGAAATTTTTCGGTAAATTATTATTAAATTCAACGACTATAGGAGTCTCGTCTTCTGAAGAATCGTCCGAGTTATCTTTTGAATCTTGCTTAAAATCGACTTCACTCTCGCTTGCATCGTCAGACAATTCCTCGTCATCTTCGCTTTCAGATTCAGGGTCGAATTCACTAGTGAGAGTTTCCTCTTCTTCTTCACCCGAGGAGTCTTCGTTGCTGTCAGAACCGGAAGAGCTTTCTTCCAAGTCAACATCCTCCTTTTGCTTCTTTCGAGATGGTACTGTGTGATCTGTTCCAAACTGTGCTTCAAAATGTCGTTTAAAGATATCCATACTGCTTAAGCCTTCATTTTCGCTCGTTTTTCTGGCCTTTTCTGCCTTTGACTTGCCAGGCATGTTTGGTGAACTTGGTTGGGAGGATTAAAAAATTTGAGATTTCTGCCATCTTACTCACAAATTTGAACTTCCCGATCATGACCGTCTTCAAAGGCTGTATTGATATACACCAGGGTCAAGTGAAGCAAATTGTAGGAGGAACGCTTTCACAAGACGATAGCGAAGCTCCCAAGACAAACTTTGTCGCATCCCACTCTGCTGGATACTTTGCCAACTTGTACAAAAGTAATAATCTTAAGGGAACCCATGTTATTAAACTTGGACCTGGATGCGATGAAGCGGCAACTGAAGCCTTGAGTACTTTTCCTGGTTTGTATACTTTTTTTTGATGTTATCTTATACTCACAGCAATAGGCGGCTTACAAATTGGTGGTGGAATCAACTCTTCAAATGCTAAGGAATGGCTTAATAAGGGTGCTTCTCATGTAATTGTTACTTCTTTTCTGTTTGAAGGTAATGATTTCAGTTGGGACCGTCTTCACCAGATGGTCAATGCTGTCGGCAAAGACAAACTAGTTATTGATCTGTCGTGTCGGAGAAAACTAAATGAAAATGGGGATATTGAGTGGATAGTTGCTATGAATAAGTGGCAGACACTCACGACTTTACCGGTTAATCAAGAAACATTGAATCAGTTAGCTGACTCGTGTGACGAATTTCTAGTTCATGCCGCCGATGTCGAGGGTCTTTGCCAAGGTATTGATGAAGATCTGGTGACCAAGCTTGGAGAATGGAGCCCTATTCCAGTTACCTATGCTGGAGGAGCAAAGTCTGTTCAGGATCTAGAGCTTGTGAACCGCCTAAGTCACGGCAAGGTAGACTTGACCTTTGGAAGTGCTTTAGATATTTTTGGTGGAAACAAGGTGAAGTTTGAAGACTGTTTGGAGTGGAATAAGACCCACCTTGCTTAAAAGATATGTATATTTTATGTACTTGTACGATACTAGCATTCGAAGACCGAAAAGGAATTTTCAAAGAAATGATATGTGTTTGATTGTAGAATCTTAAATTTGGTATACGCTTCGAAGGTTCTAGAATGTTTGCGAGTGCGATTGTCTATGACGACAGCTAGCAGCTTTTGGGGGGAGGGGGGAGGGCGAGCGGCTTAACTGTATATGCTTGGTTGTAAAGATAACATAACGATTAGTTTTACTATATCTTCACCATTACCGGGAAATCACACGTTTAGCTCATTTCTGGGCTGAGACTTCCTTAGTTAAATTGTCGCTGTTAAGTTCCTGTTTCACAAACTTCGTGTTATACTTCTCACGAAATGGTCGAGAACAAGGATGTTGTATTGAAGAACCCATGGATAGAGACGCCTATTCTTGAATCTACTTATATCGGAAAGGAGGCTGCTTGTAACATTGTTCTTAAGCTTGAGCAAACCCAACCCTCTGGTTCTTTCAAGTCTCGAGGTATTGGAAACCTTATCAAAAAAGCTCTAACTCAGGCGAAAGGTGGTTCAATTCATGTTTATTCTTGCTCAGGTGGCAATGCTGGTCTTGCCGCTGCTTATGCAAGTTGGTCATTAGGTGTGCCCTGCACAGTTGTGGTCCCAAGCACTACTAAGCCGGGTATTGTAGAGCGCCTAAAGGACGTTGGTGCTAATGCCATTATTCACGGATCATACATCGCTGAGGCAGATGCTCATGTTAAAAGTCTTTTAGCAAAGGATCCTTCTGGTGTCTATTGTCCTCCTTTTGACCACCCTGATATTTGGGCTGGAAACTCTACTCTTGTTGATGAACTTTATACCCAGCTTGATGGAAAGAAGCCTGATGCTATTGTTTGTTCTGTAGGAGGCGGTGGACTCTACATTGGTATTGTTGAAGGGCTCCGACGTCACGGTTGGGCCGATGTACCGGTTATCGCTGTCGAACCTGAGGGAGCTTGTACCCTCCACGAGTCAGTGAAAGCGAAAAAGCAAATCATTACTTATCCAAAAACTCTTGCTAGCACTCTCGCTTCCGATCGGGCTGCACCCAAAGCTATAGAATTAGCATTAACCCACCCCACTGTCACTCATGTTATCCCCGATTCTGCTGCTGGTCGCGCGTGTGTGAAGTTTGCTAATCACCACAAGCTCATGGTGGAAATGGCATGCGGTGCTGCTCTTGCTCCTGCTTATGATCATGAATTACAGAAGTTGATTCCTTCTTTGAATGAAGATAGCTTGGTAGTCTTGATTGCATGTGGGGGATCTGGCATTGATATTGATACTCTTGTCAAGTACGAAAAAGAGTATCTCTAAAAGTTTCACTATTAGATTTATAGAATTGTGCTATTTACAAGGTCTTGCAATATGTTTTTTTTTTAACTTACACGATCTATCGTAGTACGGCAAGTCAAAGTGAAGACGACCCCAAACAATAATATTTATATGGAACATCACATAACAAATTCCAACTTTCATGTAGAGGTATGACCGATGCTATCGAGACGAGGCCTAGGCCTGCTGACAGGGACGACTTGCTAGTGAAGTAATTGTTTCAGAACACAACCATTATATGTAGAGAGATAAACATGTCGTTAATTGATATATTTAATGACTTCTGCTGTCTATATCGCACTTAAGTGGTGAAATGATTAACTGGGGCGTTGAGCTGTCAAGACCTAGCTCTCGTAATTTCCTACTAAACAGGAACATAGAGGCACGGCGTCCAAAGGATAAGCTGAGTTCGATGGTGTTCATGCACCGAAGAGACAAACCAGAACTAGAACAAAGTTTTCTTCGTGCGGGTATGACTGAAAGAAAACTTGTTAAGGCCTGGAGGCATTTCAGGCTTTTCAGATCAAATAATTAATTTATATAATGGCATCTATGCTTGCCCTTCAGGAATCAATAGGAATGCGCCAGTCGCGTTTAGGTCCTATGATCCCACCCATAAAACCACAACTGGATGTTGTTAAAACGTACGAGAATCCGTCTATAACTCCATTGAATCCACTCAATGCAGCCTGATATTCCTGTCCGAGCTTGTGGGGCACTCTAATGTAACATCCCGTAGAAGTAAGATGTGTGAGCTGGTCAATCTGAGAGCCCTTGTCTGCCGACAATATATCAACTGGAATGGCCTCCCCAAAGATCCCCAAAAACTTTGATAGTGCAGATGTGAAAATAGTTTTCCAAGTAATCAAGTCGATGGTCTCGCTAGGCGCTCTCGTGTCACTTGATTCGGTCCATCGTCTAAAGAGTTAACGCGCTTTTCTCATCTCTTTGAGAATTACTCACAGTCTAACACGGATATAAGTCCACTCTGGTTCTGTGACGGCCAAGAATAAAGGCTTTTCAATTAGGGAATCTGCCATTGTAAAAGATAAAGTCGATTTCAATTTTTTTTCAAAACGTCTTCTTTTAATGCCCAATTCAAAGCAATCAAAGCATTCAGTTTTCAATCTTTGTTTCTTTGATTCCAAGCAGTGAAAACGTTTTCGGGCTGCGACCACATTTTCAACATCAACGCCGGCCGAGCGCAAAAGCGAACCAGTGAACTCTTCCAATTTGTTTTGTTAATTGCAATCCGACGTGATATTTGACTTTAATAAAAAGGATATAGAGCTATTTTCTTCAATTGCGCTCAGCTTATCATCTACTTTGATTACGTCGTTGATTCACAATGCAGGACTGCGGGTAGGTTTGACAGAGATTAAGATTATAAATACCGTTTAACAATACATAGTATTGATAGAACCTCTCTAAGGAGTAGAGCACTGCAGAAGCTTGTCGAATATTCTTCGCATTCATATAGCACACATCGTCCGACCTCTCAGAGCCAGTTTCGAAAGTCTTTAGATTCAGATAAATTAGCTGGCTTGACAAAAAAGAATGTTAAGATAAATGGTACTGTGTCATCTCAAACAAATTTGGATATTTTACTGGATACTCTTCGTTCAGGACAGCATAAATATCTTGAGAGAAAACAAAACGGCGATCCCATGATTGTATGCCATCTTCTAGTTTTGATTTTATATTTCTAACATATATAGGATGCATTGACTCTTGAGGTTTTAATTGAACTATCTAAGAACTCTAATGCTATAGCTTCTGTGGGTGACGCAGAGCGACTCATCAACTATTTTGGCTTCTTTTTAGCAGAGATTCCTATTTGCTTTTTTGAAGTCTCAGCTCAACTTAAGAGTAAGTTATTGTAGGTAATTGCTCTGATTTTACTAATCCTGATAGCTTTATTCCCATCCCCTTGGGATTACATCACAAAGTTGTTAACAACAGCAATAACACAAATATGTTCCAAGTATCCCACACTAGCTCCTTTTGGAAAGACTTTTATTCAAGGATTCATTGCTTCAATGGCAGATATTGAATTCAAAGAGTCAACAGACGACTTTTTTATTGGGATTTACTCTTTATCTGGGTTCTTGTCTGCCATGGCTAATTTACCTTTTGCTTTGACCCAGTTGGTGAACAAGTCGGAATTTTTGAAAAAGCTGATTGACTTGTTTAAAACAGACTTTTTGTTAAAGGTAGAAAGCTATAAAACGGCCATCATTAACGAAGACGATTCAATTGCGGAGCAATGGTATTTTTACTATAGCAACTATTTCAAAACAGATGAACCATTCACCGCTTTACTTCTTCATAAAAAATTTCTTGATATCAGTCGATTGTGCTGTGTTTTATTGGTAGTTGACTTCGAAAGAGCTGAAACAATAATATCGTCGTCTTCCAACTCTCTGCTCCATTTACTTATCAAAGACAGAGACTCTTTGAAGCCGTTGCATCAATCTGATATCGAGTTACTTAAGATGATCTCAGATATCACGGAGACCATTTATACGTCGGTTGAGGATGGTGTGGAGTATATTAGTCTTGACTCTGTTTCCAGTCTTCAGTTAGCATTCACCGTCAAATCTTTATCTCTTGAAATTTTAGCTTATTCTTCAATAGAGGGCGTTTTCAACTCTGAAATGTTTCTTCGTCTTTTAACGGATATTTTAAATTCTGGTACTCAGCTAAGTAGCGATTGTCTTTTTGAAACTGTTCTTAGAACACTTTCCCTTATATCAATCCATGGAACTAAAGAACTTAATTCTGCTGGTGACACGTTGACTGCTATGGCACCAGATCTCATAATGAGTATGCCACTTTCAAAGAAGAATATCAGTGTTGCTTGTCAATGTTTGGCTCTTTATCTTAAGGAGCAGACTCAAGATGCTATCACCTCTATTCTTTACTCAATGATTAACGTTTTGACTATTGGCCCTGAACGATCTACTTCCAATTCGGTTGTTCTTGCTCCACTGACTGAGTATGATTTGAGTCTGCGCCCAATTCCAACTACAGGGAGTTTGCTCAACGAGAAAAAGCATTCCGATCTTTCTGCTCAAAGCAAAAATGAAATGTATGGTCGAATTATCTACGCTGTTATTCAGCTCGCTGTCCTCTATGGTGATGAAAAGATTGCTTCCCTGACCGCCACAGTCTTGAATCAGAAATTGAGACGAGTGAACGGCATCGTTGATCAGCTGATCATTCAAGAAAGTCCCAAACTTGTTTCATTGCTTCCAGAACGCGACATTCTGACACTTCACAAACTCTACCACCGACTCGGTATTGATGCACTGTCAACTGCTGATGTCAGTTTATGTGACGCGGTGATTGATTCGAGCTGCCTGCTATCTAAGTCTATCAGTCGTGAATCATCATTGTACGACGCTTACCTTGAGACCATTTTAACTGATATCGTTAGCAAAGGTGATGTCAAGGAGCTAGAACATCACCGATCCCAAAAACAGATTACTATTTGCGCCCAGCAAATTTCTATTTCTATTCCTTGTCTGGCAGTTCTTTTACCTGACACAAAGGAGTCACCATACATTTCAAAGAATAAAGACATCAATGAGTTATTCCGAAATGCTTGGTTTAATATGGTTGTCCATGGATATACTCGCGATTCTTCTTGGACAAAATCATTTCGTGCTGATTTGATTCGTATTGCTTGGAGCTCTCCGCCCTTGGTTTCTGAAGATAAGGCCAGCCAACTTGATTCTGAAATTGAGCTTAATACCGTATTGCGAAGAGGCTCTTCGAATACAAACTTAAGCGATCAAAGAGCAGAAATTGTAAATGCTTTTGGTAAGAGTGGCCTCGAGCTACGTACAATGTCGACTCCGAAATTATTCTTCTTTTCCTCGTCACTTTTACTAGAAGCATCTCGAGCAAGAGCAGGCAACTGCTCAGCGGTCTTGAACTACTTCACAGACCCAAGTTTAAAATCTGGTGATAATGCCCGTTTTATGACTGGAATTGCCTTGGAGATTACAAATTTATACATTTCTCAGGTCAAGAAGAATAGCCATGATAGAGCTGGTTTCTTTATTGATGATATTGCGAACCAAACAAAGCAAATCCTTGTTGCGTGTTGTCACCGCTCAAAAACTGTTCAAAATGTGGCATTTTCTTGTATGGATGCCATTTTGAGTGAGATTCCTTTTTCACTTTGCCGAAAACAGTCTATGTTTACTCTATTAGAGCTTTTGTCACTGTTATGGGACAGCTGTCTTGACGTCAACGTTGACCAATACGATCCTCAGACGACATTTAAGTCACAAAGAGCTGGTATTGAGTTGGAATTGTCTGATTCTCAATCAAGAAGAAATGAAACTTTACAGCTTTTTCAGGCTAAAGCTAAAACTTGGGTGAGGCGGTGCTTTAATCTGATGTCCTTTGATACCAAGGCTTTGCTTCAATATTATCTTTCCCAAACTCATGATGAGCGATTTACCGGTCGAATTTCTTTAGGTGTCTCCTTTGCTTTAGATATCGGTGGCTCTTTAACCGCCGAGGAGACTATTCGTTATCCATCTGGAACCCCGGGAACAGCAGCTGAGTTTATATCGGTATATACCTCTCAACAAGTCTATTCCAAGATTTTTGAAGGTATGGAGTTGGGAATCACAGATAGTGATGAACTGTCCAAGACGCGAGAAGAGGAAAGCTTTCGCATCAAAAAGCTGCTTTCGCAATGCTTGAGTGATCCGCATCACTCAAGAGGCTTTGTCAAAGATATTCTTCTTAAGGCGGGTGCTTTTATACTACACTGCGATAATCACCAAAGGGATCTGATTCATTTTATTGTTGCTATTCCATTCAAAAGATTCACAACAGCAAGTTTGAAGCTGGGTATATCTGTTTGGATGTGGCTCATAAGCCAAAAACCATCGCTTATGCCTGCTGTTCTCGGTGAAATTTCCGTGTACTGGGAAAAGTCGATTTTAGAGCGCCGTGGTTTGTATTCCACGGAATATGATTTGAAGGATACCTTCAAGCAAAAGATGGAATACAGTCCCTCCGATAAAGAGAAAGTTGACGCTTTTGCGTCGATTGCACGGGAGTCTTTTGAACCTCATTTGATGCTCACGAAACTCATTGGCAGCTATCTCAATGCCCATTTAGCTGATGGAGCGCATGTTACGACGATCATTGGTCAGATGCTCTCTGTGGCTCTGAAGAATATGAAGTATGCTAGCACACATCCCCTTTCGCGAACAGCTCGATTTAATATTAGCCTGTTGGCCCTTCATTACTACAAGCTTGAAAATAATATGTCTATAGGAGACAGGCGTCGTTTTGTCGACACACTGGTCACCTCAACATTGACGTGGTTCTATCATGAAGCGAGGTAAAGTTAACGAAAATAAGTTTTTAGCAGAATTACTAATCTTATTTAGATATCCCTTTGGCTCGAACAGGCTGATTTTAACTGGTGATACTCAATTATTACTTGAAAATCTTCGTGGATTTAAGTCACTTGATTTTAGTAAGTACATTGACATAGCAAAGGATCATCTAACCTCTTTCAGATTCCCTTTCTGCATATAATGTCATATATTCTCCGATATTCTTGAAGAAAGCTGAGAGTCACAAAAGTTTACTTCTCGCGTTTTTGGAAAAGGAAATATCTACTTTATCACTATGGAAAGATGTCCGCAGTTTTGGTGAAATGGATAGGGCTAATCAGTCTCTTAAACAAATTTTAGATAATGCAATCTCGAAACCTAGTGTTTCTCTTCTTGATGCCGCCTGGGGGGTCGATGCTGGGTTGGCGCTGACTTATATGAAGAGGTTTAGCTCCTCTGATGTTATAAAACACTTCAGAGATTTGGTTTTAAATGCGCCGTCTTTGGCTACTCAATATAGTGAAATTTTAGAGTTTTTGTTTAACTATGATCTCAAGAGCATTCCTGCGAGTTTCTTTGTTCACTTACTTTACTGGAAGTCAGCTGTACCGACACAAGCAATCAACTATTTTCTTCCTGTTTATGGTGATCAGCCGTTTCTTTATCAGTATGCCATGCGGTCTCTTAACTCTTATGGAAGTGATATCACCTTTTTTTACGTTCCTCAGATTGTCCAATTGCTCAGGCATGACCGATTAGGTTATGTTCAAAAGTTCATTATTGACACTGGTTCTTTAAATCGTCTCTTTGCTCACCAGCTTGTTTGGAACATGCGAGCGAACTCATATAAAGATGAAGAAGCAACTATTCCAGACGATATTAAGCCTAAACTTGACGAGGTCACCGATAAGTTGATTAAAGAATTTGAACCAGAAGATTACGAGTTTTATCAGCGTGAATTTGCCTTCTTTAGTGAGGTCACATCTATTTCGGGAAAGCTCAAGCCCTACATCAAGAAGACCAAAGCCGAGCGAAAAGCCAAGATTGACGAAGAGATGGCTAAAATTGAGCTTGAAGTTGGTGTTTATCTTCCTTCGAATCCAGATGGAATCCTTGTCGGTATTGACCGTAAAGCTGGAAAGCCTCTACAGAGTCACGCCAAGGCACCATTTCTTGCATCTTTTAAGATTCGAAAAGAGATTACCGAGGTCCCGGTAAAGGATGATGAAGATGAAGAGGATGAAGCGCATGATGAAAGCTCGAATGGAGTCGGTATCAATGGTTCTGGTGAGCAGCACTCTGAAAAGAAAGGAACTAGGCAGGTCGATGTCTGGCAGGCTGCCATCTTTAAGGTTGGAGACGACTGTCGTCAAGACTTGTTGGCATTGCAGCTTATTTCTGTATTCCGGGCTATTTTTGCTACCAATGGCCTTGATTTGTACGTCTACCCTTACCGAGTGACTGCAACAGCACCTGGGTGTGGTGTTATTGATGTTTTGCCCAGATCTGTTTCTCGAGATATGCTTGGTCGAGAAGCTGTCAATGGACTCTATGATTACTTTATCTCCAAAATGGGCGTTGAAGACAGCTTGGGCTTTCAAAAGGCTCGGATGAACTTTGTGCATTCGCTAGCGGCTTACAGCGTGATTTCCTACTTGCTGCAGTTCAAGGATCGACACAATGGTAACATTATGTATGATGAAGACGGACATATACTACATATAGACTTTGGTTTCTGCTTTGATATTGTACCTGGTGGTGTCAAGTTTGAGCAGGCTCCTTTCAAGCTCACTAAGGAGATGGTGGCGGTGATGGGTGGATCATCTAAGACCCAATACTATTACTGGTTTGAAGACCTGTGTATCAAGGCATTTTTAGCCAGTAGGCCGCATGCTGAAGATATTATCAGAATGGTTGTACCGATGCTCGAGTCTGGTCTACCCTGCTTCAAGGGCATGACGACCATCAAGAAACTACGTGCGCGATTTGTTCCCGATAAAACTGACCGCGATGCTGCTATCTACATGCGTGGTCTGATTAAGAAATCGTTTGAGTCGTTTTCAACCAAGGGCTACGATGAGTTCCAACGGCTCACAAACGGAATTCCCTACTAGAGACAGTGGGGCAAATTGGAGTGTTTAAACGTTGATAAAATCGGGTTGGATGTGAAAGAAAGCCTAATGTAAATTTCTCTAGATAAGCTCCATTCCTAATCTAGGTAGACACGTGGTTGTGGGGGCGGGAGGGCCAACCACTTTTCCGGGTTTGAGAATGCAACTGCAGCAGTTGCGTTAAGAACCAATTTTCTACGGTAAAGGAAACTTGAAAACTTGAACATCCTTTAATCAAAAACTGCAATTACTAGAATAAATAAAACACAGCATAGTATACTAGACAAGGTCAAAGAGAGTATTAATCGTTCAGAGATGGTTTATGATTGCTTGCACTCAGAGACATCCTGTTGAGGACGAGGTTTGTCTTGGGCCTCATCATCATCATCATCATCATCGTCTCCCTCTTCAGAGTCACCTTCCTCATCTTCAAAATCGTCGTCATCAAAGTCCTCGTCATCGTCGAATTCGATGGCAGCTCCTGTATACCATCCAACAGCGTGAGGGATGAGCTGTTCTTTGATGGCCTCGCCAATCTGGTAGTCAAACTCAAGCTGCTGCTGGATCTGGAGAAGTTCCTCTTCATCCTCGTCAGCATCCTCCTCTTCATCCGGAGGCAAGGGGGGTGTGAAGAAGTTGAAGAAGCTTTCAACAGGTGTGATCTTCTCAACTGTCCGGGTAGCCTTGGTGTCTAGATCAATGTTAAAAATATTATCTTTAAAAAAGAATCCAATCCTTACGCTTATTTCGCTGCTTTCGTCGCTCGACGACAACGGTGATGTTCTTGCCCTCGCGCCAATTGATATCGGTACCTTCGGCGTGATCATAAATGTAATCACCACCCTTGGAAGGCTTTTCGCTGTAGAAGTACTTCTTGGTGAGAACGGTATTTTCAAAGTATTCGTTTTCCGCGAATTCAAACTCAAGCTTGAAGCCAGGGGTATCCAAATAGTCCATGCGGATGTCACGCAATTGGGATAACAAGGGAACGTCGTTGTCAGTAACTGTGTCGTTGACAATCTCAACATTGCGCAGAGCTGTGAGCCAAAACTCTGGGATACCCTTGATGGATTCTCCAAGGTCTTCAGTCTCCTCGACATCGCCCTTTTCAGTCTCCTCTTCTTCTTCCTCTTCCTCATCGTCTTCCTCCTCCGCTAATCGCTCATCTTCGAGAAGTTTACCATTTTCAATTTCTTCAGTAGAGGGCTCAAGCTCACCGTTGATGATTTTAGCACGGCGTTCAAACACGGGGGCATATTTTTGAACGTATTTCTTTTCGAGCTCAATCAGATCGCGCTGAAATTGAAGTTCAATCTTCTCATACTCCTCCTGGAGGGACTCCAAGCCGTAGATTCGGTCTCTGACGGAGCGGGGAAGCGATTCGATATAGCCAGACGAGCGTCCAACAAGAGTATTGAGCTTTCCCTGGATGAGAGAGAGCAATGCCGGATTAGATGCGAGACCGGCGGCAAGAGCGGCGCGTTCAGCACCTGTACAGGTGGTTAGATAGAAAAAAAACACAAGTGCGTCCATCACTAACCTTCTTCGCGTATAGGGGCAACCGAAGGAGCCTTGGGGGGTGCAGAAAAAACAGGCGCTGACGCAGGTGTGTTTTGAGGAGTGGGAGCTCCGGCGAGATCTGACAAGCGTTTGCTCTTGATCGGCTCTGTCATTTTATATTTGGTATTTGATTGCCGCGGCAGTGGCGTGTGACTGTGAGTTGATTCCCTTTTTTTTCGCTGTAGTTAAAAAAACCACTATCTCCCTTTCTAATCAAAAGGAGTTACCTTTCTGGTGGTGCTGCTGCTGGCGGTGCTGCGGGCGGTTTTTCTGTTGAAAGGGGCGTTTGTGGCGTTTGTGGCGATCGTGGCGGTGGTGGCGGTGCGGGTCCAAAGCGTTTCTCTTTTTTTGTGGCTGAGATTTTTTTTCAAACAAAGACGCCAAAGTTTTTTTCTTTCTTTTCTTCTTTGTTTTCTGTTTTTTTCAGTGACAAAGGACGCGTTTTTGCTGTTCTTTTGTTCTGTGTTTTTTTTTTTTTTTGGTTTGGTTGGGCTTCGAAAAAAACAGCACTTTTGAGCTCCGTCACTACCGCAGCAGTCCTCCACGATGCCGGCCGCACACGCAGTTGGAACGTAAGCATTTTGAAAGAGAGGTGGAAAGGGGATTTACTGATGTTTATAGGCGATGCTGGATACAGGACGACAAAGAAGGATGGGTTGGCGCTACAGTCACTGGTTTGAGTGAAGAAGGAGACCAAGTGACGCTTCAACTAGAACGCGAATCAGGAACGGTAGGACCCTTCCGTCACGCGTCATTTACTCTTAAACTAACTTATATAGACGCTGGAGGTCTCTGCATCTAAAGAAAAGTTCGAACAAGGAGATGATTCGGTTCTTCCGCCGCTGCGCAACCCTCCCTTGCTGGAGACAAGTGAGGATCTGACTGATCTCTCGTATCTTAATGAACCGTCAGGTATGTTTTGCTTATATCCTGAAGTTATAATCTCTATAATTTTGTTGCACATCTCTCTTTGATATCTTTTGTCTAACTTTGGTTTTCTTCATACAGTCTTGCATGCCATTCGCGTTCGATATAGCCAGTTATCAATCTACACGTACAGTGGTATTGTTCTAATTGCCACAAATCCCTTTCAGAGAATTGATGGCTTATACACAAATGATATTATTCAAGCTTATGCCGGACGACAAAAGGGTGAGCTGGAGCCTCATTTGTTTGCTATTGCCGAAGATGCGTATAGATGCATGCTTCGTCAAGATCAGAACCAGACCATTGTTGTTTCGGGTGAGAGTGGTGCCGGAAAAACTGTTAGTGCAAAGTACATCATGCGATACTTTGCTTCAGTTGAGTCGCCCGACGGCGGCGTGGAGAAAAAAGCAGATGCTATGAGCGAAACCGAAGAACAGATTTTAGCTACCAATCCCATCATGGAGGCGTTTGGAAATGCGAAAACAACCCGAAATGACAATTCTTCTCGATTCGGTAAATACTTGGAAATTATGTTTGATCAAAAGAGAGACATCATAGGCGCCCGCATTAAGACATATCTGCTCGAACGATCTAGACTTGTATTTCAGGCTCCTACTGAAAGAAATTTTCATATCTTCTACCAGATGTTTGCTGGCTTGTCGGATAAGGAGAAGGAAGAATGGGGTCTTACCGAAATTGAGTCTTTCTCCTATCTCAACAAGGGAGGCGAACCAGTCATTCAGGGTGTAGACGACGCAGCTGAGTTCCGTCTAACAAAAGATTCCCTTTCTTTGATTGGAATTAAGTCAGAAATCCAGACTCAGATCTTCACAATATTGGCTGGTATCCTTCATATTGGCAATATCGTCATCAATGATCGTCGTGATGCACACATTCCATCAGACGAGGCATCGTTGGTCAAAGCTTGTGAACTTTTAGGTTTAGATCCCGTTCAGTTTGCTAAATGGACTACTAAGAAACTGTTTGTTATCCGCAAGGAAACCACTCTTACAAACCTCAACGGTAAGCAAGCCACTTCTATTCGGGATTCGGTTGGAAAGTTTATTTATTCGACGTTATTCGATTGGTTGGTTTGGAAAATCAATCATGGTTTAGCTAGTCCGGAGATTCAGGCCACAATGAAAACTTTTATCGGTGTTTTAGATATTTATGGTTTCGAACACTTTAAGCATAATTCTTTTGAACAGTTTTGCATTAATTATGCCAACGAGAAGCTGCAGCAAGAATTCAACCAGCATGTCTTCAAATTGGAGCAAGATGAATACGTTCGCGAAAAAATTCCTTGGACATTTATAGAATTCTTAGATAATCAGCCATGTATAGACTTAATTGAGGATAAGAAACAAGGTATCTTGTCGCTTCTTGACGAGGAATCTAGATTACCGCAAGGCAGCGACCAGTCGTGGTGTACCAAACTCTACCAGACCTTTGAGGGCCCTGAGCACAAGGATTGGTTCAAGAAACCTCGATTCGGCCAGACAGCATTCACTGTTCATCATTATGCGATGGATGTTACCTACGAAAGCGAGGGCTTTATCGAGAAGAATCGAGACACTGTTCCTGACGAGCACTTGAATGTTCTCGCAGCAACAACAAACCCGCTGTTGAAGGAAATTATCGAGACTACAAAATCTAGAGTGGATGAAACCCCTGCTCCCGCCCCTGCTGCCAAGGGCCCGGCCTCCAAGGTTGTTCGAAAGCCTACGTTGGGTGGTATCTTTAAGCAGTCATTGATTGATTTGATGACAACTATCGATTCTACTAATGTGCATTATATTCGCTGTATCAAGCCTAACGAGACTAAAACCGCTTGGGAGTTTGATGGGCCTATGGTTCTCTCGCAGCTTCGAGCTTGTGGTGTGTTGGAAACAATTCGTATCAGTTGTGCCGGATTCCCCAGTCGCTGGACATTTGCTGAATTTGCTTCGCGGTACTATATGCTTACAAACTCTTCCAATTTGAATGGCGAAATTCGAACAGTTGTTTCAACTATTCTGAAGGAGACCATCAACGACCAAGACAAGTATCAAATCGGTGAGACTAAGGTTTTCTTTAGAGCCGGTATGCTTGCTTTTATGGAGACTCTCCGCTCAAAACGACTTGACGAATGTGCTATTTTGATTCAAAAGAATTTGAGACGAAATCATTACCGCAAAAAGTATTTGGAACTCCGCGACTCGTTTATCAAGCTTGAGAGTCATATTCGTGGAAAGCTTACCCGCCAGCGTGTTGATGATTTACGAAAGAACGCTGCTGCTACTACGATTCAGACTTTGTGGAGAGGATACAAGGCTCGTGCTCAATACCAAACCTCCATAGACTCTATCAAATCGCTTCAAGCCATTGCGAAGGGTTTCTTGTATCGACAGCGTGTGCTCAACTACCGTGCTGAATCTTCTGCTTTGCTGATTCAACGAATTTGGCGTGGGCACCGCGATCGGAAAGGTTACTTGAGCCATCTACGGAAGGTTATTATTGTACAATCTCTAGTTCGTCGTCATGCTGCTCGCAAGGAGCTTAATCGCTTAAAGATTGAGGCTCGATCTGTCAATCACTTCAAGGACGTCTCTTATCGTCTGGAAAATAAAGTTGTTGAGCTCACACAGGCCTTGGCTGCTAAAACTCAAGAAAACAAGCAGTTGGTTTCTAATATGGATACATATAAGCAACAGGCTGAACAATGGCAGCTAAAGCACAAGGAGCTAAGTGATACACACCAAGCTCTTGAGGAGGATGCGTTGACTGCTGTCTATCATCAGAAGCGCTCGGCTGAACTTGAGGAAAAGCTTGAGACAGCTACTCAAACTCATGCACAAGTCTCTGAGGAACTTTCTGCGATCCGTGAAAAGGCTGAAGCGTCGGAAAAGAAGCTAGAAGAGACTCTGGCGAGTCTTGAGGAATCGCAAAAGGATATCAGTTTGAAAGAACAAGAAAAGGAAAGTCTTGCTGTTCAGATCAGTGAACTTTCTGATGAGGTTGACCGTCTCAAGCTTGAGCTTGAACAACGACCGACGTTATCAGATGCCTTACCTACTGGTGCTGGTCTTATTGGATTATCAAGTGCTAAACGAGGCCGTGCCGTCAAACGACGAAGCTTGACGAAACTTAGTGTGTCTGAGTTGGAAGGTGCAGCTATTGCTGAGGGAGGTATTTCACGATTAAATTCAACTGATAACAATGTTGTTGCTGATGGTAGTCCTAATCTGGGAAGCCTATCGGCTGCCGATGAGGAGATTGAGCATCTTCTTGATGATGAAAAGGCTCTTTATACCGAACTTTCGCATGGCATTATTGATAGCATTGTTGTTCCCCTTCCAGACAAGGAGCCCAGGTCTGAGAATGAGATTTTCTTACCTGCTCAAATCATCAATGTTCTCACCAAGGAGATGTGGCGATTGGGTATGGTTTCCGAGTCTGAGTCCCTCTTTGCTCTGGTTTTGAAGCAGATTCAGAGTCGAGCTCTTGCCTCTAATGGAGACGAAATATGCTCTGAGTATGTTTACTGGTTGTCTAATGTTCATGAGATTTATTCGTTTGTATGCTTGGCCGAAGCCAACATTATCTACTCTGATATGTCGCGACAATTGAGTGATGAAGAGTTCAAGCAGTATGGAGAGCTTGTAAGATTGGTTAAGAGCGACTTGTCCAGTTTGGAGTACAACTTGCACTTGATGTGGGTGACAAAGCTCAAGAAGAAGCTTAATCCGATGATTATCCCTACTGTTATTGAGCAGCAAGCGCTTCCTGGTTTCACTTCTAGTGACGGCAACCGCTTTCTTAAAAAGATTCTAAACAGCGGCAGTACAGCAAACTATACCATGGATTCTGTTCTTAATCTGCTCAACAAGATTGATGCTGCATTGAAGTTCTACTTGATTGAGCATTCTGTTAGAGAAAGCGTGTTGCTCGAGTTGATGCGACAAATTGGTGTTACATCATTTAATGACTTGCTTTTAAGGCGCAACTTTTTATCGTGGAAGCGAGGCTTACAGATTACATATAATATTACGCGGTTGGAAGAATGGTGTAAGAGCAACAAGTTAAATGAAGGCTTGATTCGTCTTGAGCACATTACCCAAGCAGCCAAGCTCTTGCAGCTCAAGAAGGAGACGATTTCTGATATTTCGATTGTGTACGATATCTGTTGGGTGCTGAGTCCCGGTCAGATTCAAAAGATCATGTCACAGTACCACAGCTCCGAGTATGAGAAGCCACTTGATCCTGCCTTGCTTAAGGAGTTTTCGAACCGTGCCAGAGGTAATGGTGACAAGTTGATGCTTCCCAGCACTCCGATTGACGATGGTGGAGCCTTTGTCGTGCCTGAGCCGCGTATTTTAAAGAGCATGGAGACACGTGTACCTGCAGATCTGGACGCGCCCTCAATTCGGAGGATTATTGACCTTGCAATGGAAGAGGAGGATCTGGGAGTAGCTTAGTTGAACGTTTTTTTTTCCTTTAGTTATTTTTGAATGGTGATGAATCAAAGGTTGGGATTGTAGGATGTAGGAGATTGTTGTAAGCTACAGGAGAATCAAGTGGGATGATATAGACGGGTCTGTAACTTTGTACACCCCAAAGGTCCGCGAAACAAGGGTTGCAAAAAGCGGATGTGTGATGTTTTTCGCCCTGTGGCCAATCAAAAGTCGAGCAATTACGTGGTGAACAGTTTTGCGGGAGTCATTTAAATCATAACGTGAAGTTCGCAGATCGCACCGAGCTCTTTTTTCTTGAGCTTGTCGGTTTCCCGGGATGTCCAAAAAGCTGGTGCTATTTATTGAATTAAGATGGCAGGTCTTATTTGGTTCTATAGTGTATTTGAGGTGACGGGGGAGGGAGAGATGTGGTGTGGTGGAAGTGCTGCAGCGTCTGCCGCACATGTAGTGGCTGAACGAGTCGTTCCACCTCGGCGAAAATGGTATAAGTAGAACCCAAGAGTCGGCACGTCATCGGAACTCCAACTACACGATGGCACCCGCACTAGACCAGGCGACGAAGGATATTGTTACAGCATGCGTGCCTGCCCTTGAGGCGCACGGAGTCACCATTACGACGGAGATGTACAAGCGTCTGCTTTCCAATCCCAGCATTGCGGACCTGTTCAACATGTCGCATCAGAAGGACGGCGAGCAGCCCAAGGCACTTGCGCTTGCGGTGCTTGCGTACGCCAAATATATTGACCGGCTTGGAGATGCGAAGGTCGGGGAGATGGTTGAGCGGATTGCGGAGAAGCACGTTGGACTCAACATCTTGCCCGAGCACTACCCAGCCGTTGGTGAGGCTCTTTTGGGCGCCATTGCACATGTCTTGGGCGATGCTGCGACACCGGAGATTATCGATGCGTGGGGCAAAGCATACTGGTTCCTTGCCGATGTGTTGATTGGCCGCGAGAAGCAACTCTACACCGAGCACTCTGCCACTGCCGGTGGTTGGACTGGCTGGCGAGACTTTGTGGTTCGTTCGGTTGTGCAGGAGTCTGAGACGGTGCGCTCGCTCGAGTTGCACCCGGTGGACACCAAGCCGGTTCTTGTCCACAAACCCGGTCAGTATCTTTCCTTCAATCTCCAGGTTCCGGAGCACGGCTCACAGCGTCGAAACTACTCCATCTCCTCGGCGCCCAATAACCAGCACTACCGAATTTCCGTGCGCAAGGTTGAAGGCGGTGTGGTTTCGACCTGGCTGCATGCGATCCAGCCCAACACCGTGCTCAAGGTCAGCTGTCCGGCCGGCGAGTTTGTGTACGATGCTGCTTCTGAGCCCAGCACTGTCTTCATCTCTGCAGGCGTTGGCCTGACGCCGTTTGTGAGTGCGCTATCGACCGTGGACAAGACACGCAACACCGTGCGCTATATCCACTCCACACACAGTCCAAAGACCGAGGCTTTTGCAAGTTACATTGACTCTTTGGCCGAAGAGGGAGTGCGAGCAGATGTTTTTGTGTCTAGTGGATCGGAGAGCAGAGCCAACGTAAGCGTACACAACGGCCGTCTCTCGGGCGACTGGCTTAAACAGGTTGTTGACACCACCTCGGTGTTTCGGGTGTGCGGACCAAGCGGGTTCATGCGTGATGTCATTACCACGCTCGAGGCCGCTGGAGTCAGCGCTGAGCGAATTAAGTACGAATTCTTTGGATCTGCTTCAGATCCCGAGCTCTTGGCATTAGCATAAACAATTGATTACGTTCTTCCAAATTGTACCCCTGTAGTTGGTAAGGGAAGTGGTGTGGTTTTTCGCTCTATAAAGGGAAGCGAATTAGGTTACCCAAACGGGCCTATTTAAACATCCTTTCTCTATGCGGACGAATGGATCTGATAGAGTAAGTTACACTCTATCAAATTCGAAATTTACTCGAGGTTTAATCAGACTATGAATCACAGAGGTGCTCATCGGTGTATCTGAGTGATTCAATTTTCGTAATCTCAGCAAAACCTTGACGTGATTGTCGGATGAAGAGATATCCGTAATTCGAAATGGCGGGGTAGCGGGAGAGCGGGAATTTTTT
>JAKTWP010000027.1:0-80682 GCA_030582095.1 Trigonopsis vinaria
CACGATTCCATAAAAACAAACTACCCCAAAACTAGATGCAACCATTCTTTTAGAGCCATGTCGAGATTGATTCTAGACAATATAGACAGATACCAGGGGTAGAAAAAGCAGAGCACCCCTTTATTTCCCCCCTCCCCTCCCTCCCCGCAAAACCAAGCCAACCTGCACCATCCACGCATACTGAAAATTCAAATTATAAACACAGCCAAATTCTGCCCTGTTTTCTTTTCCCAAAACTGAGTTTTTTTTATTATTTTTCTTGTTGCGAGACGCGTCGAGACGCGCCTGTTTTTTTTTTTTTTAGGAATTTCCTTTGGAACTGCGACGCGCTTTTGACTCGCGTTTTTGCCCTTGCCTGTTCTGGGGTCAGCCACACATCTTTAATTTTTTTTTTGCCCTTTCAGTGGCGTCGGTTTGGGTTTCTGTCGTTTGAATTTAGAGCAGCGGGGGTGGTTTTTTTTTATTTACAGCTTGGTTTTTGTTTTGCTGTTGGGGTTTCCGGCTTTAGTGTGGGTGAGTTTTTTGTTTGTTCTTTTTATGCGCTGGTTTTGGATGATTTTGGACCGGAGGGGGGAGCGGAGGCTAACCATTATAGAATTGGCTCAAACACTTCCACTGTGCTGAATTAGCTCTTTTTTTTTTTTAATATTGGGATTCATCCCGTTCCGTTCTTTGTTTGATTCACACTCTTTTTATCGCTCTTTTTATATCGCTGTGCCTTTTGTCGCTCTTTTTGATCCACGATGAATTCAGGATTCCCGGCAACACCCTCGGCATCGAGAAACCGGCCTCAGGGTCCATCTTCTTTTAAAACTCCAGGTATGACTCCGTCGTCGGTACCTTTTAGTTCCGACTACCAGTCGCTGCAGACTCCCCCTAACTCGGGATATCGGGGCTTTGGAGCAATGATTCAGGATATCACGGAAATTCCGGGAACTGGACAAGATAAACAGACCAGGTATAAGACTGAAATATCACCGTTGGTGTATCAGCATAAAATCTCATCTTCTCCCATGCGCTTTAACGACACCGGAGCCGGAAATGCTGTTTTGCCTGGAGGCACGGACTCTATGCGACCAACGACCGGATCACCGCAGAGCGTGCCACAGAGTGGAGATTGGGGGTTTGGTCGACCTTCCTTTATTGGCTTTGGTGCTAGCAGAAAGAATCTCCCCATCAAGATTTCACATAATGTGCATGCTTACCCCATTCAAAATACCGGGGTTTATATATCTTATCTTACTCGACAAAAAGTTGAAGGTGGTGAGTCGGCAATTGTCTGGAGCGAGGATGTTGAGGATGCTTTTATGGAGGCCATTCAGCGAATTCCCAAAGTTGGTCGCCGCAAAATATCAGTGACGGGGAAGCAACGCCCTTGTGGTCGCAATGAGTTGATTTCGGAATATATTCTGAAAAAGACGGGTAAAAGCCGCAGTCGAAAACAGGTTTCTAGTCATATCCAGGTGTTGAAGCATGTCTTGCGTCGCGACCCTCTCTTTATGGCATGCGTCGACACCAAGCCCGACAAGAATGCCGTAATCACTCCCGGCTCAAACGGCCCAGTTGCATTGAGTGGGAATATGCTGGATGAAAAACTTACCATTATTGGTGAAAATACCTTGTTGCAAAATGACGACTCTGTCTTTGCTCCTCGCCGAAATGAAGGCGATGAGTCCACGCCGCACATACTGGACAATCATGAGCCGCATATGATGGATGCTGCACATTCGACGGGTGGACATCATCTGTATGATGCCAGGTTTAATGGCGTGCGATCGTTGTATGCTCCTTCACAAATCCAGCCTCAGCGCCATGGCGTCGTTGACTGCTCTTTTGATCAGGGAACACAGTTTATTTCGACGAATGATTACGATTACAAGAATGAAAAGGGAATTATGCTATCGTCGTTTTTATTGTCCAAGCGATTGGGCGCTCAGCATCACAATTATTCGCTGCTCAACAGCTCCCCAACACCGCGACTTTTACTTAATGCAGAGGCTGTTGCTCAACTCGGCTCGGAATACGCTCACTTGGGCGATTTGTATGATGCCGCTCAAAGCTTCAATGGAGCAGCTGCATGCCCGATATTTTTGTTTGATTCTAGTTTGTTTTTGCCTTTGCATCCTGTCGATGCTCCGGTTACCAGTTCCTTGGTCTATAAAGTTCCAGGGGATGCTGCTCAATGGTGTGTTGTCACCAAGATTTACCATTTAAATGGAAAGGTGTTGGAGATGGCCCAGCTGTGTGACCGTATTGCAGTGTCGTCAAATAGCGGTAACCATGGCCTCACTACCGAAATCAAAGTTCCTCTTGCGGCCAGTTTTTTTGAGCGATTTCTATTTTCCATTGAGGATAGCTTTTCCCTACCGCCAGAGAATGACGGTCGAAACGGTTCCATAGCTCAGTTGATGGAGATGGAAAGGCAAAAGGAGTCGTCTATGGGCGCGCTTTCAATTACACAGTGCTTGTTCAAGTCCTCTGCTGATAAGATTTCTGACGAAGCTCTTAATGCCGCTCGCTTGTATGACGAAGATTCGCAGAGTTGCATACTCAACGGTCTTTCTTTGCATGCTATGATGTCGTGGCGGTTCCAGCAATCGAAGGAAGTTATTGCTCAGACCAGGTGCCGAGTGCTCACACCGGTAGGTAATGATAGTCTTGTTGGTGTTAGTTATGGCGGCGGGGGACTAGGAAATACGCTTGTCCACGCTCGACCACCACCTCTACGTCTTGATGCGGCTACCGATGATGGCGCTGCATACTCTGACGCCGGTACCACAGCATCTTTTGACATGGGACACTCGGATTCTGATATGGAATTTTCACGAGTCGGTTCGGCTAACAGCAATCATATGAACAATTCCGAATTGTTTCTTCCCCCTGGACACTTTTACAATAATTCTGTGTACGCGTCTTCTGTTTCATCAACAAGTTCGGCGACAAGCACGCCAGCATCAGCTGGTTTACTTAGTTCAATGCCTGGCAGTATGTATCAAGACCCCCCCTTGAGCGCAGGGCTGTACCGCCCCAAAACTCCCGTTGGAGATAATATCGCTCGTGATTTTGGTAGACATGATCAGGGATCAAACTTTGACGAGCCATTCAGAAGTGCATTGGGTCATGGTCATTTTGACCGAGGATTTGAGAATGGCCCATCTCCGGAGACTGATACATCGTCGTTATATGCCGATCCTATGATGCATTATCCTATACAAGGTTCTGCGCCGCTATCCGGAGGACTTGATATGTCACTGGATGCATGATTAGTTGTTGTTTTGGTGAGGTGGAGTGTTTTTTGTTTTATCAAAAAAAAAAGTGGAGGTGGTGTTGTACCGTGTGGTTTTTTTCTTTTTATTTTGGAGCATTATGAAATGACCGGGGGTGTCATTTATGGTTGAGGAGAATGTAATTAATGACCACAGGTTGTTGGTCCTTAGTTTTTGCTAATGAGTATTTTAAAAAACAAAATTCTTGGTTTGTAGCTGCGTATTAGAGTTGCGGGTGGAGAAAGCAGGGCGATGGTGAAGTTGAAAGAGTACGCATGCCAACATAAAAATTACCATATATATAAACGCACAAATTATACTCAACGCATGGACGTACAAACGCAAGAGTAGGCAAAGAAACAAGTCATGAGGGAGCAGTATCAATCATCCTTTGCGTGATTTGATTCAAAGGCCGGGTGTAACCTCGAATTGTTCGAGGGTAGTGGTGATGCGCCAATGTCCGAGTTTTCGAATCCATTGTCAACAGGAATAGAAGATCCGCTAAGCGATACCGATCTTGGTGGAATGGCAAAGCCGCCCGGACTCGAGGGTAGAAGGATCTGATCAAATCCATGAGCATTCTTCAAATTCTCCGGGGTGGCTATTGGGAGGTCGAAACCGGCATCCAAAATCTCATCGGCAGAAGCAAGTCGTACCGGACTGCTGGAGGGATTTCCGGATAAATATGGCACCTTGCGCACCGGGGTAGCCTTGGAGGACGATGGCCCGGCCACAGAGCGAAGATATTCATTATTGTTAAATTTGAGTCCCAGGCCATAGCCGCGATCATATAAATTATCGTCCTCGTATATATAGCTCGACGAATGGCCGTGGGTATGATAGCGGCGCTGCTGTCCCTCAAGATCAACAGCGTAGGCGTCTGGCTCCTTGACGGCAACAGAGTTGGCTTCAGGTTCGGGAACGGCATCGCGTTCCGATAATTCCAAGTATTCGCCGCCTTCCTGGGCGGCTTTGTTGCGGATGTCTTTCTGTAACTTTTTCATTCGCATATAATTATACGCAGCCATGGCGAGAATGGTGATAACAAGACCAGTCAAGTTGATGGGTGTAAGTTGATCATGGAAAAAGAGAGCCGAAAACGAAATGGTGATAACTTCTTTTAAAATTCCACACACACTGAGTGTTACAACACTAGATCGCTGAAGCAACGCAAACTCGCAAGCCGTCATTGAAAAAGCCAAAAGACCTGGAAATAATAAAATCATCATACCCGTTACCACACCCTTTTCGCTCCACATGGATGCAGAGAAAAATTCAGGAATACCTTCTATAAAGACAGCAAATATGAATATGCTCAAGCCCATTACCGGAGCGATGTAGAAGATTGTAGAAAAGGGATTAGCTGTCGCCGGGTTTCTCTTGAGCAGTATCTGAGTAAGCGCCCATCTCAAACCACTAAGCATAGATGCAATCAAGCATAGCAGAAATCTAAAATATTAGCACCAAAAAAAAGCTCAAGACCATCTCTGCATCACCACTTACCCAAACAATACAAACTCCGTCTCAGACGCAACCATGAGGCCAACTCCCAGAGTAATAACCGAAATGATCGCACCGAGTTTAAGAGTAGGCTTCTCTAATTTAAATATAAAACTAAATAAAAGCACGAATGCTAATGTAGATGATTTAATCATCGCTGCCAATTGTTAGTCTGAACCAGAGACGATAGCAAACATACTGTAAAATGCAAGAGTGATTATTTGTAGCGACATATTTCCTAATCCAATATCTCCACCGGTCGCTAAACCACACGGACCAATGCGGGTGCTGTAAAAGTCAGCCTAGTTCTTGCTCTGACTTGTCAACGTACAAGTAAAACCTCCAAGTCATCTTATGATCAGATGGAGGCTTAAAATGGGGAAAAATCTGCATCACTAGAGCAGCCAGTCCCGTTTGTATAACCATGTGAACTGTTGTGGAGAAGAGAGGGAAGTGAAACCCCAAATGCCCATCTGAAAACATCCATTTATTGTACTATGACTGTTAGGAGTTGATATCCACGGGCAACAACAATAACAAACCATCGATAAAGTCACAGAAAAAAGGTACCTATATCGGCGTTAATCTTGACCGATACTATATCCAGCCAACATACCATAATAGCACTAATAGTGAATTTACTATAATCTTTCTAAGAAAAAGAGCTCGTGCTCTTATGTTTAAGCGATTGTCTGAGTTGTAGTCAACATCAGTCTCGTCATTCTCTTTGCGCGAAGGATGGAGTCGGGTTCCAGCGGGAATGGCCGTCCCAGACGCAGCGGAAAACGCACTGGACGAGCTTGTACTGCGACGATAGAGTGAAGCTGCGCCAAAAAGGCTCCCCGAAATATCGAATTTATTGCCATATTGTATTGGTGTGTCACTTAGAGAAGTCGTATTCGGCGAATCTTCTGCAAGCGGAGAACCAAAGTGAGCATATCCCGTTGAGCCATTGAGTTTATTATTCTCAATTTGCGCGATGCCAGCATGTAGCTGGGCATCATCTCTGTCGAGGTTCATCGCCTAGGCATCCAGAGATCCGATCAAGAAGAAAGAGTCTTCGCAACGCAGCCAAGAAACCAGTCTCTTGCCAAAACAAAAACAAAGTTGGGACTTAAAATAAGAAAGCTCTGAATATCTAAAGCAAAAAAAAAAAAAAACAGAATCTTCTCAATTGCATGGAGTGACTCTTCTACCTAGACCTTTTAAACTATATAGATGATATATTGATCTATGAATAGTGATTGCAATCTAACTAGAACTACAAATTAAAGTTTGGCTTCAAAAACTCAGACAACTGGAAGAAACTGGAAGAAAGAAGGTAATGTTGAAAGCGAGGAAGCTTGTACCTCAAACTACGTATCGCCAAACCAGACTACATCACCGCTACTCTTAATCCACAAGATAGCTCCAGACTGACTCAAATGCTAATCAATCCAAGCAACCAGCTGTCGAAAAGAAGAAAAGGATCGTAGACTTGAAGCAATCTCAAGTAATCTCCATACCTCTTCCGTGGCTCCAGCATTACATCCACCGCCCAACCAAACAAGTCAGACACGACAAATAACTAAGATTCTCACCATCACACTTCGTAAAAAGCCAACTCCCTAATTGACGTTTGAAAGACGCAGTGAGTGCTCCCATCGTGATGGGAAAAAACCATATAAAACTCGGGCCACAACAAAACGCATTCAAAAAAAAACCCCAAACACTGCCCTGTCAATCCAAAGTTATACTGCAGATTTTCATTAAGAAAGGGCTTTTCTGGAGGTTTGAACGTTGAAAGCCATCAAATGATATTTACAACATATTTGGTTGTCATGGCATCTGCAAACCCTCATGTCGAGAAAGCAGTCACACAAAACACAAACCGACGCAACCTTCTTTTAGCTTTGAACTCTCGTCCACCACCAACAACACAAGTCGAAATGTGAGTTCTCCGGCAGCCGAACAACGATGAGAATGATCAAGCTAACCTCACTGCAGGGCGAACCTCCGAACTCAGAAGCGTCTGGCCTCCAAGGTCTTGGGCGTCGGCAAGCGAAAGATCTGGCTCGATCCCAACGAGACCTCCGAGATTGGCAATGCCAACTCTCGTAAGTGCAGAATTTGCAGCTAATCGACTCTGTGTATATTCTTTGATGGCTTTTACTACCGCGTTTGAGTCATTAGAAGAACTTTATACCTGTGGTTTTAGTTGCGGCGAAGAAATTTATCAGTCACTAACTCTTTCCCAGGTCAGACTATCCGAAAGTTGGTCGCTGACGGTCTCATCATCAAGAAGCCTACTACTGTCCACTCCCGATCCCGAACTGCCCGACTCCACGAGGCCAAGCGATTGGGCCGACACACCGGTTTCGGTAAGCGAAAGGGTACTGCCAATGCCCGTATGCCTACTCAGGTTTTGTGGATCCGCCGACAGCGAGTTCTTCGACGATTGCTCGTCAAGTACCGCGACTCTGGCAAGATTGACAAGCACCTCTACCACGAGCTTTACCACTCTGCCAAGGGTAACACCTTCAAGCACAAGCGTGCCGTTATTGAGCATGTTATCAAGGCTAAGGCCGAGCAGGCCCGTGAGAAGGCTATCAAGGACGAGATGGAGGCCCGTCGTGTCCGAAACCGCGCTGCTCGTGAGCGAAAACTCCAGCGCAAGACGGAGAAGCGAGAGGCCTTGGCCCGAGAAGAGTAAATTTGCTTTTCTAGAATTGTGTAACATACAATTAAAAAAAATTGACATGACGGCTACCAGTTTCTCTTTTTGATTTACTTGATATTATGCGTAGGTACCTTTTGGGGATAGTCTACCAGATGTAGAATATTAGATAAATTACGTTTACGGCTGTAGTGAAGATGCGTGAAGTAGCCTAGATGTTATTTATGGCTATCAACCGGGAGCTGTGAGAGTTCCAGATTATGGTGTGATTGTAAAACATGTCCTCGAAGCTCAAGATACTAGAACAAAGTCCAGCTATTGATACCACCTCACTATATTTATTAGATTAATTAGATTCCAGAACATCATTTAAACTATAAACACATTAATTAAGACTATTTTACTCGCTCTCCAATGTTTTCAACCCCGTTGCTAGGCAACCAACTTCCCTATTTTTTTTTTGTTGGTGGTAGGTAAACAGACTTGGAACGTCGCCGGACGACAAAGAGGGAACTAAAAGGGAGCGGCAATGGAGACTCAGACTGAGCAGGTGAGTCTTACTAGGGCCCCGAATCTAGAGGACATCCTCACCGGTAAGACCCTTGCGCCGGTGGACCTCATGGGCTTTTATCTCTATATGAGAGACCAACAACGTCGCCCACAGCTTTTGGATTTTTGGTACGTAAAAGGTTCATACAATGCAGAAAACTTTGGGAGTTGTCTTCATCCTGGATATCTTTGTATGGTTTGGTTTTGATGTCTTTACTAACTGGCCCTAAGGCTCGATATTGCTCAGCACGCTGCCAACACGCTTGTTTTAACCAGAGATCTTCGGCACTCTATCAGGTCTCTTATTGGTACATCTGATGTTTCGGAGTCCAACTACGACCCCACGTCGCCTTCATTGAAGGGTGATGGATTTAGCAGCCCAAACCAAGGCGACCCAAACCGAAACTCGCAAAACTCGGAGAACTCTTCGATTTTGGAAGCATTTTTGCGAGGAGATGTCGAAGATGAAGACAAGCGAATGAGTCTTGTTCTCAAAGGAGACTATAAAATGGTCAATCGCATGTCTGAGGTCTTTGACCTGGCACGAGAACGCGAGACAGTTTTGGAAAAGCAAAATGGAGAATCGCGACATATGGTATATAATGTTGAACCTGCGAGTCCAGTTGCAGGTCGCTCTCACTACCCAGGGGCATACCAGCCCCGACCCGAGTCTATGTCTATTTTCCCTACTACCCCTTCGAAAGGGAATATCAATAGTGCCCATTCATCTCCTTCGATTGGAAATCTTCTCTCTGAAGATGAAATCAAGCGGTTTTCCCAAGCTCTAGGTTTTCCTGTCAGTCCTGAAATGCTGGCCAAACTTCAGGCTCCAAAGATAGCCGCAGCAGACTTGAGGAGGTCTGCCAAAATGATCATTACAAAGTACCTTACAGAGAATTCTGAACGTGAAGTGAAGTTGCCAGACTATATGGTGAATGGAATCATCACAGCAGTCTATCAGGACGATCGATATGACTACTCTGTATTTGCTGAAGCTCAAAACTTGGTATTCTTGCACATTCAGAGACAGTATTATCCTCAATTTTTGGAACAACGACTATTAGGAAATCTATTGCCTAGTGGTAGATTTGTCTGGCTTGTGATTGGACTGTTTTCGATGTTTGCTGCCTTTTGGGTTGCCTTCATTTTGATATTCTTGGGAACTAGTCAAATCCCAAAGCACACTCGTCTATGGCTTATATTACCGTTTTCCATCGGCGTATACGGCTTGTTTTCATACTTTTATGAAATGGATCCGGTCATTGTCATTCTCGGCTACTTTCAGCGACTTGATTACAATAGCGACAGCGCGAGTCTATTTGGTAGAGGTGGCGATGACAGCAATCTTCACATTTACGAGTCCATTAAAGAACCTTATGTACGGGCTCTTTTATGGCGGCGAGCACTTTCTCTTCTTGGAATCATGATACTCACCACTGCCTGTTTAGTGATTTTGTTTGTTTTGGTTCCCGGGAAGAGATTATAAAGATTTCAGGCTGGGTGTATCTATAGATTGATCCGAATGAGTAGCTTATGGCTATTTCTATATCTGGATTAAGAAGTGCTTTTAAAGCATTATAGAAAAACACTGTTTTGAGAGTAATTTTTTTGTCTAATTTTGTGACGTTGAAGGTGGAAGGTTGGAGTTCCTAATTGAATCGCCTGTTGGAGTGCGGATGCGATATGTATGATATGTTTGAATGATATGGGTTAGTGTTTTTGAAAATCTCAATTGTGCAGCACCACGACTAGTAATCCTCCTCGTCTGTAGTAGAGAATTATTCGGAGTGTCAATTGGAAGACTGGAGTTGTTTGATGGGTTCTAAGCACATGCTTCGATTGACAAATCAAATATTGATACATTTTGAGAGCAATACCAATACGGATAGTAAAAATATGCCTTGATTAGTATCTTGAGAGCTGAAAAACTGGAGTATCTTTCTGTGTGGACCTATGTCGTAATTGCGTGGCTGCGCCGCATTAATCCTGTTCACTCCGGGACGCCAGAAACTTGTCCTCATCTTCACAGACACTTACAAAGATGTCAATTTCAGCTGCTGTCTCGTCTACTGATTTAGTCGATTTACAACTTTCGCAGAAGGCCACGGGCGATCGTACCGATCTTGAATATACTTCCGTGAAGGAAATTAGAGGCATAGTTCAACAAGCCGACGAGGCCTTTGCGCGCGGAAAGACTCGATCTCTGGAGTGGCGTCTGGACCAGCTCCGGAGGCTTTATTTTGCTGTTTTCGACAACAAGGAACTGATCTGCGAAGCGCTCTATGCCGATCTTCACCGCCCGTCTACGGAAGCTTACTTGGGAGAAATAAAGCCTTTGTTGCAAGAGATTCTCGTTCTCATAAATGGTCTTCCCGTTTGGATCAAAGACGAAAAGAAACCCATGTGGAGCCCTGATACCTTTATGATGTCTCAAAAGATAGTCAAGGAGCCTTTGGGCAATGTGCTCATTATTTCTGCTTGGAATTTTCCAATATTATTGATTCTATCTGGATTAGCTGGTGCTATTTCGGGTGGCAATTCTGTTGTCATCAAGCCCTCGGAGATCAGTCCAGCTTCCTCTGCGCTGGTCACTAAACTGGTGCGCGATCATCTCGATCCAGAGGCCATCAAAGTTGTCAATGGTGCCGTCCCTGAGACTACAGAGCTGTTAGCTCAGAAATTTGCAAAAATTATGTATACTGGCAACGGAACGGTTGGACGAATCGTAAGCAAAGCCGCTGCTGTACATTTGACTCCCGTCTGCCTTGAACTTGGTGGAAAGTCTCCCGTTTTTGTGACGGAGAATGTTGGCGACTTGGATGTTGCTGCTCGAAGAATTCTCTGGGGCAAGGGTTTAAACTGCGGTCAGATTTGTACTGCTCCCGACTACGTTATCGTGCACAGGAAGGTCAAACACAAGCTGCTTAAAGCTCTGTTGCTTGCATTGGAAAAATTCTATCCTGACGGGCAATCTCCAGATACTGAATACTCACACCTCTCTAGTAGTCGACAATATGAGCGACTCACTAAAGTTCTCCGGGAAACACAAGGCACGATCCTTACTGGAGCCCAAAGTGACGCAGAGACCAAGTTTCTGGCAACTACAATTGTTTCAGGTGTTCCCAAAGACGACTCCACTCTAGCTGATGAAATTTTTGGTCCTGTTTTGCCAATTTACGATGTCGATAGCGTGGAGGAAGGTGTGGAATATGTGAACAAATACCATCCTCAACCTCTTGGAGTCTATATCTTTTCGCAAAATAAAAAAGAGCAAGATTATATCATCCACAATACACAATCTGGCAGTGTACTTATCAATGAAGTAGTGTTGCAAGGTGGAGTTACTTCAATTCCTTTTGGTGGAATTGGCGAATCCGGAAACGAACCCTACCACGGCTATGAGTCTTTCAAGATGTTTAGCCACTTCAAGCCGGTAGTGAAGAATACTCTCTGGGCTGATCTCATCATAGGACTCAGGTTTCCTCCCTATACACCTTGGAAGGCTAAACTGGTGCCACTCCTCGTTCCCAAACCGTGGTTTGGGCGCACCGGCCCTGTCAAGCGTGGAATTTTTCACCGCACTGTGCGAAGAAAGATATTCTGGGGATTGCTACTGCTGGTAGGTGTTGTTCTACACGACAAGCGTCTCCTCCCAACGACATTCAGCTACTGCGCCTAGCGGCATCCGCCAATGTCACAAATAACGGCCAAAGGGGAAATAAGGTAGTTTATTGGTTTGTTTCGAAATAATAGGGATTATTATGTACTTTGCAGCCTTTTAAAACTGTAGATTTGTTGTATCAATACTGCATGTGACACACGTGACCTCAGTCAAAAGCCGTCACATTTATGTTGTCTGCAAGCCCTCGCGCACCGACGCAAACCCGACGCAAACCCAAAAGACAGTGGAAAAGCACTTCCTTTCAACCAACTGCGAAAATGGCTACAAACACGTCCAACGAAGTTTTGGTGCTCCGAGGAACCCTTGAAGGTATTTATTTTAATAGGCAACGCGTACCGACTATTTGATGTTTGGCTGCGTGGGAAAGTAAGCGAGAATGGGAAGCTAACTGTCTTTTTTTTTTTAGGCCACAATGGGTAAGCATGATTATGCATTTGTTATTCGACTAAAGACGACGGAATGCTGCCATTAAACTTAAGAACTGCGGGGCTAACGAACTAACAGCTGGGTTACCTGCTTGTCGACCACCCCCGAGAACCCCGATATCTTGTTGTCTGGTTCGCGAGACAAGACCCTCATTGTCTGGCAATTGTGAGTTTATACCGACATCATTCCCTTTCATTGCTGACAAGGTTTCTAGGACCCGCGACGAGAACCAGTACGGTTACGCCAAGAAGTCTCTCCACGGCCACTCCCACATTGTCCAGGACTGTGTCTTGTCCTTGGATGGTCACTACGCTGTCTCCGCTTCCTGGGATAAGACTCTCCGTCTTTGGGAGCTTGGCCCCGGCAAGTCCCTCAAGCGATTCGAGGGCCACACCGGCGATGTCCTCTCCGTCTCCTTCTCCCCCAACAACCGACAGATTGTCTCTGCTTCGCGTGATCGAACCATCCGATTGTGGAACATCTTGGGAGAGTTGAAGTACGTTATCAACGACCAGAACCACTCCGACTGGATCTCTGCCGTCAAGTTCTCCCCCAACCCCGAGAACGCTGAGCAGTCCCCTGTCCTCGTCTCTGCTGGCTGGGACAAGAAGATCAAGGTATGTAGAATGTTTGAACTTGGCGTGCTCTTTCAATCCAGCTGCTCAGAGGATGCTTATGCTTTTTATAATATTTGCTACTTCAGAGGCTTTGCCTATGAGACAAAAAATCCACTCTAGCACTGATGATTGCAACTGGGTGGTATTGGGCACACTGTTCTGCTTTGATTTGGTAACTTCGTTTACTAACTTTATATACAGGTCTGGGACTTGGAGCAGTTCAAGCTTCAGAGCGAGAACGTTGGCCACACTGGCTACATTAACACCATCACCATCTCCCCCGACGGAACCCTTTGCGCCTCTGGTGGCAAGGACGGCGTTGCCATGCTTTGGGACTTGAACGACCCCAAGCACCTCTACTCTCTCCCCGCCGGTGATGAGATCCACGCCCTTACCTTCTCACCCAACCGATACTGGCTCTGCGCTGCCACTGCCTCCTCCATCAAGATCTTTGACTTGGAGAAGAAGGTTTCTGTTGATGAGCTCAAGCCCGACTTTGCCATTGTTGGCAAGAAGTCTCGCGAACCCGAGTGCATTTCGCTCGCTTGGTCCGCTGACGGTCAGACTTTGTTTGCCGGTTACACCGACAACAAGATCCGCGTCTGGCAAGTTATGTACTCTAGCTAGATTTTCTTTGTTTAATTAAATCTGGGAAAGGAAAAAAAATGTCATTTAACTATAAATGAAAAAGTTTTTGAATGAACGCTACGTTCCAGCTAGTTTCACTAGCTTGTGTATTGTCAATAAATATGTAACACAAAATACTCGCCTGTGTAGAAACACGTATTCCGTTGTATGTTTTGTTTTAGCTTCATTGACAGTTAGGGCGGCACTACAGGTCTAACGTTTCCTCATCTAGAACAAATGCAACTCATTAGATGTTGAATGGCTATTATATACATGGTATTTTTATGGTCCGCAAGCTCTTTACGCTTCAACTGCTAGTAGCTCTCGAATTGTCATCGGAAACCCAGGAGCGTAACCGAGATATAATGCAGCCTGTCTTTTGTAGTCGCGGACCTTGTGTGCGGGTTCGTTGTAATACTCGGCAAAATGGGCCTTGGTTGAGGCCATCATGGCTAACTCAATAGCAAGCGGTACCAGTAACATTTGGCCGCCGTCTCCGATGTTGTTAACTGTCAGATTATTGTCATCAAGGAACTGGCGGTAATTCGAGGCCAGCTCGTAGGGTCCGTAGACCGAGGCTATGACATCGAGCGACTGATCCAAGATATGCCGGCTATACCGGCGGTAAACATCGGCAGCCTTTTCTAGTGATTTGTGCTGCTCTTCAGGCGCACTGGCAATAGCCTTTCTATACTTCTCAGAGAGATAGAATGCGTTGAGTGCAATCACAAGAGCAGAATGTGCAATAATACTAATGTTCTCACACCTCATCGACATTAGCCAGAGTAGATCCTGGCGGGCCAGACTCAGATAATCCGAATTTCCACAATAGTAGTCGAATTGATTCAGATATAATCGATTGAGATAAAAAAGATCAATCAAAAGGAGGTCATCAAGACTATCTCGCAGTCTCATAAAAGAAGGATCAAACTGCACAGTTCTAAAATCAGTCTCATTCAAGTTCGATTTTGGGTCAGCAGGCAAAGGTTGCTGCCCAAAAAAGGTCTCAGAGATGTAATTGCTTAGATTTATACCAAAATTGTCGTCATTCATTGAATACAACTTGGACTTCTCGTGCTCTTCATCACCAAAATCCATCACATGTACTAGTAGCTTTCCAGAATCAGTATCGAGATCTAGTGAAGTCCAAACTCGAGGAAAAGCTTTATCAGCTTGCCACGACGCATGCTGCTGAACCATTGAGGAAGTTGACTCCAACATTGTAAATATTTTCGAGGATAAAACTCGATTGGCTACCTTACTAAACTCCTGGGAATAAAGTGCGGCTAGATCTATAACAATCATGACTGCTTGTCGTAGCTCCCGCTCGCCCTCAACTTCATACCACAATCCTCTGAAAATAGACCACCCGGATAACTCGGCCTTCTCAAAGCAATACTGTGCATACTTGAGTAAAGCCTGTGAAGCGGCCTCCGTTGCTTCCACACAAATAGCAACTTTGGTGAAATTACCATCACCCATCTGCAGCACGATAGTTTCTCCTATAAGCTCGTAAATTCGGGCAGCCTGTAAAAGCGATTTAGGACTGCCATCAGCAATATTTCGCTGTGCCTCTAATGCTTTTTTAAAGTGCTCCACAGCTTCATCGTAGTCGAATTCCTCTAGCCTTGTTCGGGCCTTCAAACCGGCACGAATATGACTTCGGACGCTCGGATCAAAGAAAGTATAGAGTCGATAATAGTAGTAAGCCACTCCCACAGTACCAATGGCCGCTGACCATTTAATAATTCGCCAAGTGAGCGATTGCTTCGGTTTAGCTGGAGGATAGTAGTAGATTCCACCCTGTGCGTATCCTCGCGACTCGATAGTAAATCGAGATCGCGGATATTTTATTAACGGTCTCCCGGTTAATCGATAGGTAGAGGTCTGCACGGGCAGCCTGGCAAGATAACGCAGCATGGCGTTTGTGAGAGATCGAAATTTACAGCAGAGTTACGTATTTCTCAACCTCAATACAAAACATTCGAGGAGTAATTTCGAAGATAAATCTGCTGGATGCTTTTACATACTAACCCAATTACAAGAAGCTTGCTTGCGTTTCTCCTTTCTTCATTTTGCTGGGAAGTTTAGAGTCAAGCTTCTTGACTGTCGTCATATAACTTCTCGGAGAGTTTCGACTTTCCATGCTAATTCTACACAACTGAAAGAAACAATAATAATTTTCCGTTTTAGCCTAGATTTTTTCCTTAGACTGAAGATGTGTGGAAGGTATTCCCTATCGCTGGTAAGGCTCACTGGCTTTTTGAAAGAAGATGTAGCATTCTAACGTTGACAGCCTCCAAATGTTTTAATTCCTAGGCTCCGCTCCCTTGGGACTGAAATTGATCAAGAACAAGATCTCAACGATGTTCAAACTAGCTACAATATTGCTCCCACTTACATGGAACCGGTTCTAAGAGCACAACTAAACACAGCAGAGGCTGACACTTCCCACGCAAGTTCTTGCCTTTATACCCTTCAAGGTATGAAATGGGGTCTTATACCTCATTGGACTAAGTCTGCACCCGACTTCAAGACCATCGCCAAACATATCAATGCTCGAGACGATAGTTTATCTTCAGATTCTGTTTCATTCTGGAACACTATGAAAAATAATAAGCGATGCATAGTGTTCATTGAGGGGTATTATGAATGGAAGACAATTAGCTCAAAACAGAAGATTCCTTACTATATCAAACCAAAAGACGGTCAAGTCATGACGTTGGCAGGCTTATATGATTCTTGCAAATATGACGGGGCTGAAAAAAGCGTTTATTCATACACTATTGTAACTACAGAGGCCACACCAAAGCTGCGGGACATTCACACAAGAATGCCCTGGGTCTTGCATTTAGAAAAAGATAAAGGTATCATTGAACGTTGGCTTTCCCCGGCCATAAAATGGGACACGTCCTTGGAAAAATTATGTACTTCTCCCAAAGACGACTCCTGGCTGGAATGGTTTGCGGTGGACCCCGAAGTCGGAAAGGTCGGTCATAGTTCAAAGAAGTTCACAAGACCGCTACATTCAACCAAAAACAAAAATAGTCTACATAGCTACTTTGGAAAGGCATCGCCCAAGAAAGTTAAACAGGAAATTACCGCAATAAAGACCGAAGAACCCTCAAATAAACGAGCAATTGACCAAATTACAACGAATGAAGACATCACTCCAAAGAGAATAAAGAAAGAAGATGAATAATGAATAAACGAATAAAAGCAATGCTGTTCCTGATATGCCCAATGTAACTAAACGCCGAAAAATAAAGCCCTACACTAAAATATCCTCTCCCGAAAGTGTCAACTGTTCATAAGTTGCCGAAGCATCTTGACTTTCTAGTTGAGTTTGATCTACCTTGTGAAATGGTGAGCTGGGGAGTTTTCTACTGTTCTCCTTCCAAGTTATATCTTGCAAAACAGGCGAATCCATATTCAATGACGAAGGCATAGGCTGTGAGGGTGTTTGTCGAAACTGTAAACTTTGAGTTTGACTCTCTGCCATGTCTCCCAGTTCGAGGTCGAATAAATTGTCATCTTCATAGCAATCACCCTCGACGACATACCCTTTATGTCTGAATGCTAAAGTATCTTTAGGTGTCTGTTGCAGTGGTAGATTTATTAGGTCACTCGGTGAAAGTTTTGAGGCTGGTTTGTAGGACTGTAAACTGCTCATCATGCGAGGTTGCGGCTTTGAAGACTTGACAACCAGAAGAGATCGCTTTAAGGGAATTTTTGGGCCTCTTGAAGTTGCCTTCGGGGGTGGATCATTTGCTCTCAGGTTTTCTTTTGATGGGCTCTTGGATTTTATGGCCCCCTGAGGTATCTTTGACTCCGGTTTTGAATCATTTGAAGGATTCCTCACTTCTTTTAGCAATGGCATTTTTTTAGGTGTAGTTCTGTGCTTCACGGGGGTTTGTTCCAATAGCTGTGGTGATTTTAGAGGCAAATAAACCGGAGAAGGACCATTCATCACTTTCTTGTGAAGATGAGTGTCTTGAGAAGTTTCCAGACCACAGGCCCTTTTCCTAGGACCCAAAGATTTTTTTAGTCGAGGAGGATTCGTTTTGGCTAGTGGGGATCTTGAAATAGGTGATCTAGCAATTGGAGATTTGGATCGGGGTGAGCAAGTCGAAGGTAGAGGCAAGGATGAGTGAGAATGAATGCCTCTCTCCATAATTGGGGATAAATCGTGCTCAGTCTCTTTAAGAAAATCTTCGATAGTAACGAGATGTCTTTCAAACTTGATAGTATCGCCAGCTTCAATTGACCTAGTGGAAAGAAAAATATCATCCTGAGCGCGTAAGTATATATATGCAATCGATAAAATTATCATACAATCATTTCGCGATCTTCATCATATAGAATTGCGCGTTTATTAAAATTGTAGAACCTAACGAATCCTGCGGTTCATGGTTAGCTAGTCACGCCAGCCTTGAGCAACTCCATAAGCTCTTACCATCGTTCCAAGCCTTTTTCTTTTGAATTATTTGACTGGTCCAAAGCACAGTAAACTCTCGCACGACTGGCGGCGCGCTCATCGGGAATGTTGTAGTTGAGGAGGGAATTTAGACTTTCTACACGTTCAACACTTGTGGTTTGCCCAGTGCTGGGAAAAAAGAGCAGGTATGCTGAAATTCCGCCAGTTCTGGTACAATGTTTCGGTATTCTCTTTAATTGTTTGCATGTTGTTTATCCTTCAGTCTTATCTGGGGAAGATCTACTCTTCAAACGTGCCTGCAGCCAAGCTAATCTGCCCCGATACACATGATGGTTCTACTTATACCCCGGTACAGAAGAGTGCTTCGAGTGTCCCTTATGAGATTCCAGCTGTCTCTGTGGGTGCAGATAACTTAATCATTGTACCCTGCCATGGCATTTGGTTGGGAGGATATACCAATGGTGAGGACACCGAGGAATGGATAACTGCACCTTTTAGCGGTGTCAGAGAGGCCATTCTAATGCATATATCTCGAGGCATTCAAGAACTTGAAGTCGATCCAAACGCATTACTGCTATTTTCTGGGGGTATGACCAATGAAGCTGCAGGTCCAACCTCTGAAGCTACCTCCTACTATAATGTTGCCCGGGCGAGGAGATTAATTAAAAATGGATTACAAAAGCGCGTCGATGTTGAGGAGTTCGCTCGGGACAGTTTTGAGAACTTGCTGTATTCTTTGGCTCGCTTCCGAGAGATAACGGGGAAATATCCGAAAAAAATTACAGTTATTGGCTATGGATTCAAAGCTAAACGTTTTAACGAGTGTCATAGAGCAGCTGTTGCGTTTCCTGAGGAGGATTTCAACTATATTGGTCTCGATCCTGCTTCTCTTACCTCGGATGCCGCCAAAAACGAATATAATAATGCTTTGAGGCCATTTTATTATGATCCTTATGGGTGTAGACACGATCTGTTAATTCAGAAGAGACTTGAGCGGAATCCTTTCCGCCGGTTTCCTTCCTACTTTTACTCATGTCCTGAGATGACAGGATTATTTCAATTCTGCAGTCAGGATGGTTCTTTCTTTTCAGGAGATTTACCATGGAGGCCTGTTTCTTTAGCTTCATCTCAGAGCTTTGAGAGTCAAGATCATATTGCGCATGATGATGTTCGAGCGGTGGAATCGAGTCTATCAAAAGAGGCATATGAAGTCAGTGAGAGAGCTACAGTGAGTATTGAAACCTGATCGCAGAACAAGGAAGGCTATAGAATATTGGAGGAGGTTTTTCCTGGCATTTTTTTAATTCGAGACTTTAGTCGGTATGATACTGTTTACTATCTTGTATGATAAAGTAAAGCACGCGGTCGGTGGGTATGTTGCAGTGCTTTTAAGTTATGAAGGGGTTGATTTTGCGATTTTTATATGTCGATGACTAGCACGCGAGCTCAAGAGCTCTTGCCGGGTACAGAACTCGCAGGAGGGGGATGGGACTTTGCAAATATTTAAATTTCATTGAATTAATCGTTTGGTTCACTAAATTTCAAGGGTTTGGTACCAAGGAGCATTCTTTTAACCTCATTGCCAGGTGTATAAATTCAGCCAAAAGAGTTTATTGCACCAAAAAAGAATAGACCAAGCATAAAACGTATTTTGAATTATATACAGAGAAGTAGAGGCATATTTATTTTCGGCCTTGAGGAAGGTTTCCAACCTTTTTGTAGAGTCGGTTGGCGTGATAGTTGATGTTTGATTCGCGGTTATGGGGAACGACCTATGTGTATTAGATAAGACAACTAAGTGTGTAGTATGACTTACATTTCCATCGACACACTGTTTAAGGGTTGTTTCGAGAGCTTTGCAAGAATGGTTTTCAATGCCGGCAGCAGCCCAGCACGAGAAGAGTTCCGACATTGCGACCATGCAAGGGTTGGTCTTTGGTCTTCCCTCGGGATTCTTCAGGCTAAGTCGAGGTAGCGGCTTGAGTCTCACAATTCCACGGCGCGTCATTTGTGTTTTGAGCTTTAAAGAGCTTTGATGAAAGGTTTGTCTTCGAGTTTGGGGAGCTATCGCCGCGATGTTTTGACATTTGTGCCATCGATTTAGCGGGCACGTTTGCTTTAGTATTTCTTTTATCGACAGTTTAAAGGCTTTTTCTTTAATTCCCAGGGTGTTTTTGCGGTTATGATCTCAGACGTTCAATTGAATTCGGTGGCTATTTCGCTCGGTCTTGCGGCCTTTGCCTTTGTCTTGGTTCACCACTACTTGCGTATCAATAATGAAAACTAGCGGCATTCAGTCCAGAAGCTCAGATTGTGTGTTGTTTTGCATGAAAATTATCGTCATTTTGAGGGTCAGAATCCCCTTGGACTGATCTAATATATACTGGAAAAAGAAGCTGATAGATCGACAAGTTGCGCATTCACCAGACAGTATAGAAGACCTATCTTTACTTATTTTAAAATTGGGATATGATATAATTGAATACTTGAATATTTGCGTTAATGACAAGATAGTAGTTGACTCTACAGTCTATGCGTTAGACTCGCGTAGACCTATCCAAGTCGGAAGATGATAGAATTCCAGCATCTGAACGTAAGATTAAAATGTCTTGATTATTTTTTTCCGTTCGATAGGATTCATGTATTTGCTTATTAATATAGTGTAATCCAGTTGTTGTTGATGTCCAAGCCTCCTGGATGTGTTTCCACACTTGCACCATCAACCATGCCCGATTGGAATCTTGATCCCAACGTACAGCGACGACTGGTGGTGGGTACTTTGCTTTGATTCGGTTGGATTTGAGTCTATTTTAAGGTACCATGCAGCATTAATACCATCACTGGCTGTTGATAGATATGCCTTGTCGACGCGATCGATGCATGACCCTAGAGGCAAACTCAAAATCTAGCTGTGATGCGCGATATTTTGCTAACATATGTTTTTAGGAGCTAGGAAAGCAGGGTGAGAACGCCACTTGCTTTGATTGTGGTGCTCATCTTCCTCAATGGGTAAGCTGGAGTTGCCTGTCTACCGCGGTACTCGGCTAAACGAGTCTTAGGTTTCCCCCAAACTTGGAATTTTTATTTGCTTGGAATGCGCTGGAATCCATAGGTGAGTAATGGAATATGGCGAATGATAGGTCTTAACATTGGCTAGGGGCCTAGGCGTCCATATTTCCTTTGTGAGATCTATAACCATGGATGAATTCAAGCCCGAAGAGGTAAAGCGTCTTGAAATGGGCGGAAACCAGAAGGCTCGTGAATTCTTCGAATCGCATGGGTACAATCCCAATGCCGGTCTCACTCCTCAGCAAAAGTACAGCAGTCCCTTTGCCGAAGACTACCGAGACTTTTTAACGGCAACTGTTGAAGGACGAGAATGGGTTCCTCCCAAGCGTGAAGCCAGGCCTACGGCTGCTTCTCGGGGTTCTAATAAGTCTATCGGTAACCGAACTGCCGGGGGAACTACCGATCAGATCGACAATAGTGGTGTCGCTGTTGTCGATGAGGTTTATTTCTCCAAACTAGCTGATCAAAACAAATCTCGCTCAGCTAATCTTCCTCCGTCGCAGGGAGGTCGCTACGCAGGGTTTGGAAACACTCCTGCGCCTCGCGCTCAGGGAGCTCCAGCAATCTCGCTTGAAGATGTTCAAAAAGATCCGATTGCTGCTTTTTCTAAGGGCTGGGGCTTTCTTTCCAACGCCCTCGCCAAGCAAGCCAACGAGGTCAACGAGACCTACATCAAGCCTAGCGTCGAGCAGTTTTCCCAGTCCGATCTGGGCAGCAGTGCAAAGCAGGCTATGCTTCAATTTGGACAGAAAATGCAAGATACAGGAAAGTTTGGTCTTGAGACCTTTAATCAATACGTTGAAGGAAACGAGTCAGGATATACCAATCAATCTGAACAAGAGGTTGAGCGGGCTTTCGGTATGCAGAGACCCTCCGAAAAAAGCACATTGACTGGAATTGGCTATCAGCCGGTATCTAATTCTGCCAATGATAACACTGGAGCACGAAAAAAGAAGGACAACTGGGGCGAGGAGGAATGGGACGATTTTTAAATTGCCACAATGTTGGAAAGCGTTTAGAAGGATATCATTATTTGTTATTTATATTTAACTACCCGTCATTTCTTGTCTATGATATATCCCAACAGGGAGTTGACAACTACTGGTAGTCGCAGTGTGCATGTGAATTGGTTGTCAGCCAATAAGAGCTTGGGTTGAATGATATGGACACTTGAGAAGCATGTTATACGTCAGTCATATAGAAGATTTTGTTGGTTTTATCTTGGTATTTCTCGTATTCCGTAGGCCTTCCAGATCCTTCGCTGCAAAACTGATCGCCGTTGGGAGGTCGAGTTTTCGCTTTGAAATCTCGATTTCCTTTGTCTTGAAAACTTACGAAGCTCATGAGCGAGGCGATTGTTTTCAAAAAGCGAAATATCAAAGGCAAAGCGCTTGGACGGCGGCGTGCAGGTGGCGCGGGGGAGAGTGGTGGTAGTACTGCTGCGATTGCTGATTCTCAGCCAGCGGACGACTCTAAAGACTCCCAGGCACAACTTGAGGTTACTCAGAAACGATGGGAGAATGAAGATTCGGATTCTTCGGACTTTGCTAGCGATGATGACACACTGGTTGGTGAGGTCAAGAAGCGGAAGCGATCTGATAAACAAGGAGTCAGTGCTGGCTCTTCTGCTAGTGCCTCAAAAGGTCTAGACCAGTTTGGAGGCGTAAAGCATCGAGTTGAGAACCGAGATGGAGTCACCAATTCGACAGACGCCACCAAGCAAAATAACTGGTACGATGACGAGAACTTGCTTGGTAAGAAGGCTGTTTCAACCCCGAGCACTAATCAGAAATCCAATGCTGAGGGTACATATACTGGTCTCAAGGGTTATTCTTCGTTCATTGAACCAAAGGAGGGTCGCAAGCCTGTTGGCCCTTTAAAAGCAGCCACAAACCTTCGAAGCACAATGGTCACAGACTATCAACCCGATGTCTGCAAGGATTATAAGCTCACCGGATTCTGTGGTTACGGAGATAGCTGCAAATTTCTGCATATGCGTGAAGATTACAAGGCTGGCTGGCAGCTTGACCGGGACTGGGAAATTTCACAAAAGAAAAAAGACCCAAAGGAAGATGCAGGGAAGGAAAAGAAAGAGGTTGAAATACCATTCAAATGTGTCATTTGCAAGGCCGACTACAAGAACCCGGTTGAAACAAAGTGCAATCACTACTTTTGTGAGGAATGCTTTATTCAGCAGTATCGCAAGAAGCCTGGTTGCTTTATCTGCGGTGAAAATACGAGTGGTGTTGCAAAACCCTCCAAGAAGTTGAAGGAACTGTTGGCTCATCGCGTCCAAAATACAGCTGCTTCTACGCCTGCCAGTTAACACTGACCAAACGACGCTCCCCAATAAAAATGTATTATAGAAATTCAAAACAATTGTGTATATTACTTATTGCAAATTCAACTTTTCTGGCTTTGATTCTTTCGTAGTGCTCGTGCTTTGTTTGTCCGGTCACCCTCGGAGACGTGACGTTTGAAGTTGCAACTTGTCATCTTCAACATCTTCGCCTTGTCAAGCGGTTTTCCTCTCTATCTACCGGTCTTGTGAGCCAGTTTCTTTCCCATTGTTCGGATCTCAAACAGCCTCTGGTCGGTTTGCCACGAGCGCTTTGTTATGGAAGCCGAAGGCACGAATGCAGCTGGGCGCGTACCAGGCTCCCTCAATTCCCGCGTCAAAGTATACGAGCTTATTGACGGTAATTGGGTTGATCGAGGAACAGGCTTCTATCGCAGCGATTTTGGAGATGTGGGTATTGGTGACGTTTGGACCCTTGGTCCCAATCGCGCTGCGTGCGCTCGATGAAGATCGAGCTACGCAAGAATGGCAGAACATGTCTTGATTGCGTCTCTTTCCGACGTTAAATTGTTCAAATCATCGTCTTAGTACATGGCGTTTGGGACTTGGGGGCTAACGTTGTTTTGTTTAGCAATGGGGCTAACTTGGACATCGCAGGCAGAGCCGTTGATTGAAGTTGCCAGCGAGCTCAATAAATCGGAAAATGTCTTTAAATCGAAGATTGACCCTGATATTGTCTATGAAAAGCAAGAAGGTACTCATTTTCTATGTGATTATGGCAATACTGACAAGAATAGGCACGCTGATAATATGGACTCAACCCAAGGAGAACAACGAAAAAAGTTCTGAGATGGCATTGAGCTTTGAAGAAATTCAAGGATGTTGCTTTATGATGTGTGTGCTTTCACGTTCTGTCTCAAGATCGTCGACTAAACTCTATAGGTCCCTTATCTACCTAGCCCAGCAAAGATACAACAGTAAGATTCTTCTCTGCGATTGAAAGATATATTCTAAATAGTCCTAGCTAATGTTATACCTCCCTCCCCTCGGCTGAACAATTTAAATCAGATTGAACACATTCTAAGCTATCAAGGCTATAACCGATCCAGAATCATCGAGCATATTTCCGAAAGCGTAAGCTAATCAATTTTTTTATAAAAAAATATCTAACTGGAATAGAATTTTATTTATGACTTGGGTGAGTCTTTTGAAGAGGCCGAAGACCTAGAGCACATCAATGCACTTCATCAATTGTGTCAAATTGTCAAAACGATTATTCTCATGAATAACAATTCGAATTTTGAAGTTATGCTTAAAGATGAGAATGTCATGCGGGTAATGGGAATCTTAGAATACGATCCAGAATTCCCAAAATACAAAGCAAACTATCGAGAGTATATGGCTGATGATAGTCGGTTCAAAGAAGTTGTTCCCATTGATGATGAGGATATACGTGCTAAAATAAAGCAGACATTTAGATTACAGTATCTAAAAGATGTTGTTCTCGCTAGACTACTGGATGATCCTACATTTTCGTCTCTTTCATCTATGATTTACTTTAATCAGGTGCATATAATTCAAAAACTCTTCACATCCGATCAGTTTGTTTCTGACCTCTTTTTACTATTCAAGAATAAAAACACCCCGTCCTCGAAGCTCACCGAAGCTGTGCGGTTCATTCATCAGTTTTGTCTATTGGGCAAAAACCTTCAAAGTGAGCAGCGCTCACAAATGTATTCTGTCTTCGTCGAAGCTGGTCTTTTTGACGTGATTGAATTTGCATTAACCTGCGAAAGTTTTGGAACACGAGTGTCTGGTTTGGAATTGTTGATGGGCATGGTCGACCACAACCCATCGTTTGTTCGTTCCTATATTCTTCAGTCGTGGCTTAAATATAATGTCCGGCGTGAATTCGTTGAAAGCCCCAAGAAGGCTTCGGATAAGTCTGAGAATCCCAAACAGGCGACAGAAAGTGGGGAGGCCCATGGTAACAGCGAAGCCAAGAAATCAGACGATGTAATTGATTTCGAGTCGCTTAGCTTTTCTACAGATTTTGATTATGATTTGCTCGACGAATCAGCCAATCGTTTACTGGAAATTTTGATTAATATTCTTCACCATGACCCTGACCCGGGTCTTAAATCACAAGTCACAGAAGTTTGCCGCATTTTATTGGATCCCAATGTGCGTTTCATGGGTTCTGTGGGCGCTATTTCATCGGAAAACTTCGATGAGATGATGGCTGGTAATGCTTTCTCTTCATGGCGGGGAGCCGCCGGAGGCAAGATGAGGAAAGAACAGATCGTCGTGCTGAATGAAACGAAAACTTTTCTGAGATGGTTTTACAATAGCTGTGCTGATAAACTTTTTCTGCCTCTCCAGAGTTACAAGAAAGGTCAATTTGACAACCCCTTACCGCAAGACAAACACACGCAGGATAATGAAGAGCTGCTTCAGTGCCACCACTACTCTGTGCTAACATTTATTTGTGAAATGGCTAGTTTTTTCACAGAGGCTCATTTGACTACAGGTCGGAAATACTTGTACCACAATAATGTCTGGATTAAAATTAGCTCTCTGCTCAAAGCCGAGAATCGACAATTAGTACTAGCTGCTCTTCGTGTTCTCCGTCAGTGCTTGGTGATTACAGACAATACTAGCTTCTCCCTTGCAAAAAGTCCGCTCTTCAAATCAGTTTTTGAGCTTCTTATTGATACCGGGGACAAAAACAATTTGGTTAACTCTGCCTGTCTGGATTTCTTTAACACGATGCTTCAGTGCCTCAGCTCTCCCGATTCGAATATCCAGCAAAATATGAAACTAATAGCCGAGTATTTCTATACTAATCACTATGAAGACTTCGAAAAGATTACCTATGTGGATATCTTTCGCGATATACTTGTACAATACAAAGAGATTGAAGATAGCTCTGCTCTGAGTGTGACGCCAGAAGGAAATATGTCGAGAAATCGTGATCACTCCTATGCTTATAACTCGAATGAATTGGGAAGTGATTTTGAATGGTATCGGGATTTATCAATCCCATCTCAGGAGGCCAAGGATGAGAATTTTGAACCATTTTCCAAATCTTGGACTGGTGAGAGTATTGAGTTTGCACCAGACCAAGAAGATACAATTTGGTTTGAGAACGACGATGAAGGCGAATCGAAAACTGATGGAAAACTCCGGTCGTCGTCTTTGAGTGAAACAAACTTACTTGCAAAACCCATCAAAGGAGCAAAACTGGTTTCCTACGATGAAGATGACGATGATGACGAAGCATATACCATCAAGAAACGGCAGGCCAATGAAAAAGAGAAGGATACTGCTGGGCAGCACAGACTAGTTCGGCTTCAATCGTTTTCCAATCTTGTCAAAATTGTGGATCAAGAGAAAAATGAAACTGGGGATTCGGCCTCGGTGGAGAGAAAGCGTGTTGCTGAAAGTCATGTTGATCAAGACAAGATCTCCAAACGACACCAAACTGAACTTCATTCTGTCGACGATTTGGGAGAACCTGGACCGACTGAGTACGGTCCGGGCAAGATCTATCTGTCTAAAATGGGCAATGAGGCGGATGATGCTGAGAAACCCTCTGTCGGGGCCACACCACCTTCTTTGACTAAGAAGCGCAACAGCAAAGGCCTACTTGATATCTTTCGCTCCAAGAAGAAAGACTCTTCTGACGAAAGCAATGGCGATGATGGGCTAAAGCTTTTCTCAAAGCGCGGTAAGAAACTCTCGCTCGGCTTCTCCAAATCCACTCCATCTCCCAAATCGTCTGAATCAGATTCGACCAAGTAGAGGTTCGAACTTTGTATTTTGTGTATCCCTATATCTTACGAATTTAATGATGTGTTGGATAACTTAGAATCGTAACTAGAAAATAACTAGAATTGTTGTTTATAATTTAAACAGCTTCTTACCATCCGTACGCTGCCTGGCTGCGCTTATTTGAATATCTGTAAATACCTTTTCAGGGTTGAGCACTACGGCGGGATAATAATCGACAGAGTCTGTGTGCGAGTGACCGCCATCGACGACGACATGGGTTCCATTCACAAAGTCGCCCGTTGGGGCTAGCAAGAAAACAGTCGCATCAGCGACGTCCTTGAGAGTTCCAAATCTTCCCAGAGGTACACGCTCAATTGCACGTTTAAGTTCTACTTCAGGAACAAGCCGGTCAATACCTTCTGTGTTTGCAATAGGTCCCGGGGCAATTGTGTTACTGGTAACGCCAAATGGACCCACTTCAACTGCGAGGGAGTTAGAAAGTGCATCAACTCCGGCTTTGGCTGCCGAAGGGTGTGCCTGAAGGGGGCGGCCTCGTGATTGCAGCGTTGCCGAAACGAAGATGATCTTGCCCTTGTTCTTAATCAATTGCGGAAGGGTGGCTTTCGCCGTATTGAAAGATCCAATAAGATCAATATTAATCACAGAGGCAAAACCATTTGGGCTGAGATGTTGGATATCGGCCAAGAAGTTTCCCGCAGCGCCAGCGATGACATAGTCAATTCGGCCAAGCTGCTCCACCGTTCGATTTACGGCCTCGACAACACTCTCGTAGCTTCTTACATCACAGGAAAGGCCAATAACTTTTGCTCCAGGTCTCAAGTTTGCAATTTCCGCGGCAGCCTTGGAAGTCACCTCCTCGCGCCTGCCCAAGATAGCTGCGTTTGCGCCCAAAAGAACCAGGGCCTCTGTCTGTGCCCGACAGATATTCCCTGCACCGCCTGTAACAAAGACGACGCGGTCGTTGAAGATGCCCTCACGGAAAACTGAATGGCTCATCGCTCCTTCCAGGTGTGGAGAAGAGCGGCGGGTGGGAAGGCTGGGGTAAGTTTATCACGTGTTCTCGGCATTTCTTATAAATTCAATTTAAAATAGTCTATAAATACAGAGAGATGCCTTATTTAATTTCATTTTTTTATCTCTTTTGACGCGCTGCTCCATCCACCTGTCATCACACCTCCCTTCTCTCTGCGCCTAGCGCAATCTAATCCTTCATCTCGGCCCAGATAAATGGCAAAATGACAACGCATGCAGTGTAAAAAATACCAATTGTCTGAAAAAGCGTAATTGGAAGTCTAAGAATTCCGCCCTTAATTATGTTTCGGCCAATGGCATATATGGCGACCGCAAAGAAGTGATATACTAGAAGGAGAGGATCCTTCTTGGTTACGGACAAGAGATTAGCAGGTCCGTTGGTGCATTCACCACCTCGAGAAAGATAGTCGACACAACCGTCCTGAAGAATGCGCATGCTTGCATCCTCAGCAGAGAAAAGAGAAAAGAGAGCTTGTGCAAGGATGTTGACTTGAGAACTAAGCTGTTTACGTTTCCAGTGAAACGTCTCAAGTTGCTCAAGAACTCTTGGAAAGTCACTAAGGTCGGGAACATTTTCAGGGCTAAGCAAGTCCCTCAGTAGCACAATATCGTTGAGCAACACAGTCATACCACCCCCAGTAAGAGGATGACGGATATTATAAGCATCACCAAGAAGAATAACTCCCGGAATTTTGTTGACAGCCGGAGGCAAAAAAGTATTGGGCATTGAGCGGAGACGCTGTCCGGATTCTATTGCTTCTTTAAATGAGGGTTGAAGCTGCTTAGGCAGATTGGGAACTATTGTATCTTTCAGGTATTTTCGTAACTCATCTGGGCGAGGTAGCTCCTTTCCTCGTGTACAGACCAACGCTCTGGTCTCGTGGGTGCCAATTTGATAAAGCAGCACCGGAGCAAAATCGCCTAAAATAACGTGTCCTTTATAGGGACTTACCATACTGGCATCCTTTAATTCAAGGGCAACGAAATTTGACTTGACTTCGGGTTTTGCTGGAGTCAATTCAGATCTGAATTTTGAAAACACGCCATCCACGACAATGGTCAGAGGAGCGAGAAACTAACAATTAGTTTGAGTGACTAAACGTAGACAAATATACCAACCTCCTGGGTTTCTCCAGTCTCCTTAACAGTAGCTGTAACACCAGTCACTTGGCCTGTTTCGCTTTTAATTAAGGTCTTGACGGTGGCCTCGATGGTGGTTACACTGGTTATAGGTTAGAACGACCGTAAACAAGCAACTATGGCAAACAAACCCTTTAGTTGAGAGACCTTTCTTCCTAAGATTTTGGATGAATCTGCCGTGGTGAAAGGCAGCACCTTGAGCGGGCTTGCCTGATTCATCGATGGGATATGGTATTAACACTGAACGGCCGTGAAAGATGATATCGTAGCCGTAGACTGGACACGCATCAATTCCAGAAACTGTGTCAATCATTCCAAGCTTTCTAAGACTCTCAAGGCCACCCGGCTGCATCAACTCGCCGACGATACGGTCGGGTTCGCTAAGATCACGCTCTAAACTCGGTCAATAGAGCTCCAACGGCGCAGAAAAAACGTACCTAAAACCAAAACTGACCTTCCTTGTTCTGCAAAAGCTTTTGCGAGCGCACATCCGCCAACGCCAGCGCCAACGAGAACGAGATCATACTCAGCAGCCATTATCAGAATCAGCCCACTTGCGTCAAAGGTGAAGAAAGCAAAACAAGCAGAAGAAAGAAAAAAGAAACTCGAGAAATAGAATTCAATTCTATTAATAAAAAAAGGGCTTTTGTCTGCAAACGCTTTGCAATTCTAAAGAAAGGAGAAAAAAGCCGTTGCGTAGAAAGTTGTTGAGACGACTCGCTCGAGCTTTGTGGATCATGTCGTTCAGGTGAGAAGCGTTATAGATGTCTTTATTAAATATAATCTAACTCTTTCAGGAGCTTTGACGCTCTCTCGCGCTTTCTTGTCGCGGCAGGGCCCTCCTACAAGACCGTGGATGGCTTCCTGGCCGAGAAGGATACCCAACTACGCGCTTTTTACAAACCACTTCCTTCATTTGATGCGAAAAAATCTGCTAAGACTACTGCTGAAAAGGCGGGTCTCTCAGTATCGGAAAAGGCTGTTGCTGAAAGCATCGTGGAGGCTGACAAGTTTGCGCAGACAGTAAACATTGACTCTGAGATTGCCTTTGAAATCGTCCGCGGAGTTCCAGGCCATAAGAGCAGTCAGATTACATATCTACGAGCCTTGTTTAGTCGAGAACGGGCTGTGATTGATTGTGCGACTGAACTTGTACGCATCAAAGCTGACCCCGGGCATCCCAATCATGAGGTTGCTCGCAAGTACGCTACCGAGATCCTTGTCGAAAAAAATATCTTACAGTCTGTTATTTCGCGGGTCGAAAGCTTATGTCTGCAAGATTCCGAATCCGTCGATATTGAAGGCTCTTCTGCCCTGTTGGCTCGCCAGCGACTGCTTTTGCAAGAGTCTCTGCTAACGTTCATTTATACAGCGATTGTTCATGAGATTCCATGTACAAGCGAGTTATCTAGAATGTGGTTCGATTTGATAGCATCTACAGAACTGCTTGCTATTCAAACAGCTTCGACCGTATTGGCACCTGCTGTTTTTGCCAAGGGAGTAGTTACACTCCAAGCTCTAGCTGTTGGGATAACTCTTGAACTCCTCTCTCTTGGTGATAATTCGACTTTAACATTCGCTCATAACTCGGCCAACTCCGCCTATACGCAAGACATAGCTACCTTATTTGCTGTCCATACGACAATAATAAACCTTTCGGATAGCGACTTAGCTGCCCCTATTAAGCTTGCGTGGGGAATCATTATAGCTGCTATATCTGAGGCTGATTTGAAACCATTAAGCAACGAAGATGCGGAATCCGTTCGATCTATACTGTCCTCCGTCGGTGCCAGCTCAAATTGTGGGCTCCAGAACGAGATAGCTTCTCAGGCATTAGAGCGGGATGTATTTTCAATAATATCCTTAGTATCAAGTAGGCTTCCTAAAGATTTGCAGTTTTCCTTTGCATTCTTCAACCTCTTAGTCTCTTCGCTTTCTTTCCTGTCTATATCGATTCCCATAGCTACTGCTTTGGCTGACCTTATGAAAGCTCATCCAGATTTGCAAGCGTTTTTCTTAGAAGATGAAACGTGCTTTAAGGCTGCTTCAATTAGTCGAGCCAAAATCCCATTTGCCATCGAGCCTTTTCTAATTCTTGCCGAGGGTCTCGGTAGTTCTGCCGTGGAATTTATCAGTGACACTAACTGCTTTATGCATACTCTACCCTCCTCATTTAGAGATTACGAAATTGATGCTTTTGATGCGTCGGTCATTGTATTAAAAGCAAGCCTAAGCGTTTTTCCCGCTCGACCTGAAGACGGCCAAGGCGGTATTACTTTGCCTTCAGAAACCCGTGGTAAAGTAATCCCCACCAAGCAAGGCAGTCTTTTAGTTGTTTGGAACTACGAGTTTAACGGTTGGGCTTTCCTTGGCCGCATCCTGGAACATTACTCTTATTCCCTTGACTCCCAAGACTTGGTTGTTGTTCATATTCTTAAAGTTCTGAGCTCAACCATGTCAGCAGTCAGTGAAACTGCAGCAAAACAAGTCATTGATTTGACATCACAGCAGTTAATCGCTGATAATCTGATCGAGATTGTCGAGCGCATTCTAGACGATGCTTTGCAATCTAAAGATCTAGAAATGGCATCTGCTGCTATTGACTTTTTACGGGCATCAATTCACTTGTACCCAAATCGAATTTGGCCTTACTTATTTCGCTCTCCTATGCTCGGTCGTGCAGATAAACCTGGTAGAGTTGCCATTATTCTTTCTTCTGTGGAGGTATTTGCTTTTTCCGTTTTTCTTGACTATACAACTAACAGACTACTAGATCGTCAATGAAGACTTCAGCTTTACTATTAAAGTGTTGTTATTACTTCAAGAGCTCATTCATAGTGCTGTCCGCTCTACCGCTAATGATGATGCATCCTTTAAACTCAAGTCGGAAGTTCTAGTCATTTATTTTGACTACGTCTTGAGCATATTTGAAAGCTTTCCCTATTGGAGATATAATGATCTCTCTCAGCGAAGTAAAATCGCTGAATTGATTGCCTCGCAAATTTATGAGGTCTCTGTTATTTTCTTCAATGTTGAGGATGCATTCAGCTCTCAACGTTATATCACTCGTGCTTTCGAGGCTGTAGCAGCCAAAATCGTTGATATTTTTACATTTGAAAAATCAGAAACTCTTCCCGCGATAAGTCCATTCTTAGGTTGCATCTCGTCGGCCGAAACCAACCTTGATCCGTTGGAAGTGGGCTCTCAGATGAAAGAGCTAAATGAAAAGTGGATTCTTAGCTTTTTTGGAGCTCTTGAAGTGATTATCAAAGTTCGTTCGCTTTCTAAACTTCCTGTGTCTCAGCTTGAACGGGAAATTTATGGATTAGCCCCAGACTTGGTGGGCATTTTTGCTAGCAATATTTCATTGCACGAGCCTGTAATGAAGCTACTCTCGGCTCTTGTTACTGCAGAGGGTCCGAAGGAAGCTACACCTTCGTTGTTGGCTTATCTCGGAGCTGAGCCGGCTCGCGTGCTTGCCAATTCGACAATCGCGGCTCTAAGAAATGATTTGGAAGTTTTAGGATCGCAAGTTGCCATTGTGAAATTTTTATCTTTTGTTGTCTCCTGTCAACAAGAAGGTTTGTCCATTTTGCTTTTGACTGGTGCAGAAATTGGACTCAACGCTAAAGAAACAAAGTCGTCCTTATCACTGGTTCAGACTGTTGAGGAGAAGATTCCTCATATCAAGACTTTGCCTTACGAACTCTCTACTGCTCTACTTCAATCTATTGCATTGTGCTATAACAATTGGTCTATGTCGTTGTCTGGTGAAGAAAAGTTACCAAAAGAACTAGTGGAAACCATTTTCAGCGCTCTAGAATACGCCTCTGTTTCAGCAGAAAGCAAGAAAGGAAAGTTTTTAGAGCAGTGCTATGGCTATTGTCTGGCTGCCTACGCTGCTGAATTCTGTGCTATTCAACTACGTAAAGGCAACACTCAATTGATGACCAACATCATTGGACATTTGTGTAGCAAAGACAATTTTGTGAAACTATCTCAGAGTGCGGTCAGAATAAGAGGTTATCGATCATCTCTACATGTTAACCTTCTCAAAAATTTTGATCGGAAATGGCCAAAGCTTGGCTTGCTTAAATTTAAGCAGACTGGTGTGAAGGAGCGTGAATATGGGGAATCATTTGTCTACAATTTGGAGTTGATGGATATGGTTTTTTCGAACGATTCAATTTGGAAGGGTTACCGGGATGAGGTCATTGAAGCCAATTATAATCTTTCTCTTATTGATGCTCAACTGAGGCTCGCCAAAGCCTGGACTCTTTTGATCACTGCACTCTCTGATAATGTTTCTAAAAATAAAAAACTTCCCGAAATGTTGGAAGGTATCGCCAACGTTTGCCTTTCATTAAATTCTGAAGAAAGTCTATCATCGCCGTTGTTTGCAAATCTATATATAGATCGATCGAAGCTGGCTTTTCAAATACTAGAATCAGTCGGTAAAAAGCATTCCGTCGACTTCAGAGTTATACTGCAGAATACTTGGAGGCTCTTTAACAATGTTGATATGGATTTCCTACAGCTCTTGCGCGACGGAAATGTGGCCCTCTATCGACCTCTTCTCCGAATCACGCTTTTGGCCTTGCAAAAACTTTCTGAAAGTACTTCATTTAATGCTCAAACGTTGCAAACTATCGTTGGAATTTTTGGACTGGTATCTGTGAAAGGTTTCCGGGTCGTTTGCACTCTTGCTCAAGAAAACCCTCAAGGAGGTGCAGTTGATGATATGCTTTTGATTATTTCCATCACTCGATATTGCTTAGCATACCCCGGTATTGACTCAGCTTATCCCATCATGTCTTCTTATGTAACTGATAATGGAACAATTCGGGCTGTTTTGACATTATTTTCTTATTCACAAGATTTACTTGTCAACGGAGAGATCACATATGGAGAGCTTAGCATGATTTATTTGCTTCAGCTATCTTCTGTGGAACTTTTAGCGGAGCAGATGGCCATGGACGGTTTATTGGGTGTTTTGAATGAAAGTGCTGTAGCCGTTCGCATTCAAAACGGCGACACGATGGCTTTGCCTGATTCTCGACTATATCGCATCTGGACAAATGGTATTTTACCATTGGTCATCAACTTATTTCGCAATGTTGGTTCTCGCCTCCTGCCTGATATTATAGTTTTCCTCCGCTTTTATGGTCGACAAGTTGATTCTGCGTTTTTCTGGTGGCAGCAGCCTCCCACTGTATCTCGAATCAATACACGTGAGGTTACGCAACTTGTTTACTTGTTGAATTTAATGGCACAGGCTAGTGCGTCTACACCTTCGAATCAGCGAGAATTCTTAACGAAGCCAGTCCGCTCGGAACTCGAAGAAGCTGTGACCTACCTTCTCTCACACCCGAAGTACCTTTCTACACGTATCATTCCCAGCTCTTTTGAAGACCAGAAGCTGCTTGAAACTCAAATCGGTGAAGACAACTTGCTGTCTACCAAAATTAACGAAGATCTTGAACGCATCCGACAGATTGTTGGCACGGAGCAGGACGACTAATGTCTATTGTATTCTTTTTTTTACATATCTGATTCGTATTCTCGAACTTAAAACATTCCGAGTGCCACACTACCAGACGTTAAATCTTAAAACGAGAAGGTGTCCGGCCGTTGTGCATAAATGTAATGTCCCCTTTGAATCTTCCCTTTCCCGAGCGAGACTGCCGCAAAAGAAACCAACAAACGAATAGACTCAAATCTGGCCACGGGTGCAAAGAGCAGGGCGCGGAGGCTCAGATCTACCTGCAACCACTGGGTGAGTTGGCGTATTCAGCTCCGTGCCAGATCTTGGCAAATGAGTCATGTAGAGCGAGAAGTTAATTGTTTAATCAATTTGGTGCGTTCATCACTCGTTGCAATTTTACCTTGTACACTAATGGAAAACTTGTAATATTATTATGATGGATTGCTTTGATTGCTGTAAATGTGAAATGCAGTAAGATAGAATAGTATACAAATTTATATATTACAGGTGACGGCAAACTAATGCTGTTCTTCTCTCCATTTTCCGAACTCGATGTAGCTAGAATAAAGCGTTTTGAAAACTTGACGAGCCTCAGAGTTTCCAAGTGCAGCATCGACCATTCTCAATTCAACACTGCTGTCCAAAACTGTCTTTTCACCCCGTCTGGTTGAGGATTCTTTCACTTTGGTACCACCAGAGACTGTTACTCCAAATAGCGAGTAGACGCCGGGCATCAAATCACGCTTCTCTGTAGCACGTAAAGGAGCAGTCTTGGAGAGTATGTCTACAAGATGCATAAGCACAAATGGACAAACTGAGCGAGCAAGAAATCGTTTCTCAGCGGCCTGAGCAGACGCTAATTGTGCGCGGCCTTTGCGCTCACGAATCGTAAAAGTGGGAGGTTCGCTTAAAGTAGAGAACAATCTACCAAGAGCTGCAGTTGATTGTTCGAACACGCTTGTCGGGACAGTAATTCCCGTGTGTTTTGGAGGACGTGTGACAGCAAGCAGTGAAAGATTCCTGAAAGCATAAATCAGTATGTGCGAGCGCCCACTAAGTCTGTGTCGATGAAACAGAAGAATAGAAGCAACGAGGTTGGCCATCTGCGATACCAGTGAACCACCAATAACTCCATAGTTCCAAGCATCAAGTAATTTCGGCTCACAAACCCAAGCCATAATAGCTTCGAGAGATGACTGGCTGATAGCCCAAGGAACTTCACGCACAATTTTCTCTAATATCACACTTTCAAGAGTAAACAATAGACTATTGTTGGTATCTTTTGTAGGTTGAGCATAGGGTGCAGTCAAGATTGATATGCAAAGTTGGGAAATAACCGTGATAAATTCTTCGGAATGCGCTTGTCCAGCCAACACGGCTTCCAGTATAGCGTAGAAGGCAATCAGATTGTTCGTATCCGTAGCTGACGAAGCTAAATTCAACAAAAATGAATCAAACTTGGCAGAGTCTTCTTCTTTAAACCATTTGATGAACGACAAAAACTTGGAATTCAGTAACACTGTCGATCGCAAACTGTCGGCGGTCACTATCTGGCCAGAAGAGTTCAAGAAATCAACCGATCGTTTGAATGAGTCAATATACAGAGCTGTCAACAGAATAACAGAATCGGTCGTATAAGCTTCATCAAAAATACTATCATATGAGGAAGCAAAGTGCTTAATGACCTCACTTCGAAGTTCAAGGGTGAAAAAACTCAATTTAGGATGAGACTTTGTTTGTCCGTATTTGGTCACAATCGAATACATGGTCTTCAGTATACTGTTAGCCTCGTCGTCGGCAGTTTTCAGAGGTCCAAATTCATTCCAGAGTTGGACCATAGTCTCCCCTAAAATAATACTTTCTCCGTCTGAAATAACATTCGAATCTAGCAGACTCTTGATTTTCTTCCATGAGCCTTCGACTGAACTGGATTTGTCCGACACAATACAAGAATAAAGTATAGCCAACAAAAATACAGTTGCCTTGACGGAGACATTTCGTGATTTGCTCTTGGAAAGCGAAAATAGCTTTTTGAAGAGTTTATCAAGAGAGTCATTTGAGCTATTTGAGATAATTTTGGGTACAATTATGAGTACTGAGGGAAACTGCTCCGCAGTCTGGTTCTCTTTCCACAAAGAATCAGCTCCAACCCACTTCTCTCCAAACTCAATAATCTCCTTCAAATCAGACAACCGAGCGTTTTGAAAAAAGAAGACAAAAATATTACTGCTGTAATAATAGTCTTTGAATTTAAGGGAATTTAAATAAATCGGCACTAAATCAGACGCGAAAGAAGCCGGGTGTGACATTTTGGATACCGTGATTAAGGAAATAAAAGACTCTAAATACCGGATGCTATACTCATTGAAAGACCAGTTATTCTTTTCTTTTATCACTCTAAGTAATCCACTTAGAGAACGAGGATATTCACACCAATCTATATTTGAAATGACATCAAAGACCTTGTAAAATAAGTCGGGATCTATCTGCATGCGATTAAATAGCAGAGATATATAGCACTCAATTTCGAAAGATGTCGCGTAAAATCTATTTAAGTCAGTTTAAGTTGAAATTTTAAATATGTCTCTTACTCAATCACTCGTAACCAACGTCTCAAAATCTGAACGCAAAGGATAACATTGCCGTCACCTTCAAATGGCAGATCCCAAACAAGATCGATGTTTTTGGGGAAGGAACCAATTGATATCTCCGAAATGTATTTAGTCGTGGTAGCTAAAAGCGCCTTCGAGTCATCCTGGGATAATATTTCGAGCTCGGACAATCTAAACAAAACATTTGTGATAAAATAGAAATATCTTTCATTGTCATTTTCCTTCTTGCAGTAAGATTTTTTGTTCAACACATTTTTGAGATTGCTGAGTTGGGAGAAAAAGGTGCTCTTTTCAGGCGATTTATCCAAATATCGAACAACTGATTCAGATGAAAGAAGAGCAAATACCAAGTAAGCATCTATCCAATTCAAGTCGGGTTTTCTCAAAGTCTCCTTCAAACGGTCCACTAATTGAGAAGTCAACGTCGCTGAAATTAGCCTGTTGGAATTCATCAAGGATAAAACAAAGACAACTGACACGGTTGTCGTTAGAGTTTCTTTGTCATTAGTCTTGCTTTCTTCAAAGTAGTGAGTCAAAAATTGCTCGCACTGAGTATAAGTGAGGTTTTCCTTTAAGGCTTTGGAAACAGGTACAATAAGGTTGGAAAACTCATTTTCGTACTGAGTAAATGAGGCCAGCTCAGAATATGAAGAAATAAAAGCGTCGATCCTTCTTGATTTGGCGCAGCTAACAGCCAATTTGGAGAAATATAGTTCCAAATTCTTAGAAAAGCTGGCTTTTGAGTGGTCAGAGGAAGCGTCAGCAGCAAATTTTAATATTGCGCTGGTATATTCTAAAGTCAAATCAAGATGTAGAGGAATAACATTATCATACAGTTCCCAGTCAATGATCTTATTTCCTTGTTTATCTTTTTTTGCCGAAGCCAGGCTACTGTCAAGCAGACTTCGGATCAACTCATCGCTGTAGGTGACGTGTAAGGCGTTCAGTGCATTCATGAGAGTTATAGCAAGATCGCTATCAGAAGAAGCAGCCTCTATAATATCAGTTTTATGCTCGCGAACAAACACAGGCCCTAGTGACGACAAGACAATATCAAGTAGCTTTGCACTTCCCATGGCACTTTTCGATCCTGTCAGCGAACGCTTGGCCAGGTTCTTGATAAATTGTCGTAAAATAGAAATATCATCAGTAATTACCTGTCTTAATGGTAATCTTTTGACTAGAGTGTCCTGTCTGAAGGAATAGATGCTCAAGTAACGGGACAGGAGAGGTGTAATTTGATTGAAAGTCTCAATGGCCTTTTTCTCGTTAGATTGAGCCATTAGAGAGTTGTAAAAAAGTGTGAATAAATTCTCAAAAATACTCTCTATCAAGTGATTCCCGCTTGCTTCTCGTTCATCTGAATTGCTGAAAGTTTGGACTTCAGGAGCAGTCACCACCTTCTTCAGAAATACGGCAAAAAGACCCGAAATTTGATCCAGTGCAGGATAAATTGAAGCATTTTTCCTATCAAGAAATATTTGAGAAACATATAGCCAATGTTTGGCTAATTTGAAGTTCTCGGATTCAGAAATTGAAAACTCGAGACCTTTTAGCAGTTTTGATTGATGATCCTGCAGCAAGTCGAGCTTGAAGTCGGATGTTTTGGATACTATCAATTCTAATATATTCCAGAACTTTTCATTCGAGCGGAATCTATCATGTTAGCTGAGGTTTATAACTCTGCCTTGACTCGACGTACAATTTATTATCAGGAACTTTGACTCTATCGAACCACCAGTCAAGTAAAAACTCTTCTTTATTTGGCATAATCACTTTAATAGAATTTTCCTTTTCCAGAAGCCTGGATGCAAGAGTTATTTCTTCATTCGAGTTGGGCACTTTGCTGCGAAGTTTTTTGGTTAGAACCACAGTAGAAGCGTAGCCTCCGACCAGCAGCAAGTCGTCCTGAATATGTTAAAACTTGAATAATCACATCAAATCCATCTTAACTCACTGCCATTTGTGCTGCTCCAAAGCTTTGAAAGATTTCTCGCAAAGGTTAGAAGTTGGGAGCTCGCCTAGCAACAACCCTACACTTTTGCGCTTCAAACAGCGTCGAATTTGATTCCCTTCTTCAGCTTTGTTTGATTTGGCTTTTTGGCTGACGAGTTTGGCTTGATTAACGTCTTTTTTTAGTGTTCGCTTCTTTAGGGCTTTTGCTGTTGTGAATTAAAAGACTTTTGAATATGGGTTCGGATCCTATAGACACATATGTCGTTCTGATTGATAACTACGACTCCTTCACTTGGTACGTATTCTCTCGATGGTCGTCGTTTGATTTAATTTGTTTGAATGTGACTTCGCTCCCGTTTGCATCGTATGGATGGTTGTTATTTGTTCGGTGACTAATTCGAATCTCTAGGAATATATATCAATATCTCGTTCAAGAAGGAGCCAAAGTTGATGTCTATCGAAATGATAAAATCACTATCGATGAGTTAGTTGCTTTAAAGCCCGATCGCATTGTTATTTCGCCGGGTCCCGGACATCCCACCACTGATTCGGGAATCTCGAAAGAATGCATTGAGTACTTTGCAGGAAAACTTCCTGTCATGGGTGTTTGTATGGGACAGTATGTTTTATTGTTTATTTTTTGCCACGTTGAACTCGGGACTAATCTGATTTAGACAATGTATCTTTCAGGTTTATGGCGGAACAGTGTCATACGCTGGTGAGATTGTTCACGGTAAAACCTCTCCAATTTCTCACGATGGAGAAGGTCTATTTTCTGGTGTTCCTCAACAGGTTTCGGTTATTCGATATCATTCTCTCGCTGGAACTGTGGAAACTCTTCCCGAGGTGCTCAAAATTACTTCTCAGACCGAATCTGGTGTTATAATGGGCGTCCGACATCGGAAGTATACCGTTGAAGCTGTACAGTTTCATCCTGAGAGTATTCTTACTGAAGAAGGACACCTCATGGTACGAAATTTTTTGAAAATTCAGGGAGGCACTTGGGAGGAAAATCTAACTCAGGCTACTACGGCTGCTAAAACTTCGAAATCCAGCAGTATTTTGGATAAAATCTATGCTCAACGAAGATTGGATGTTAAAGAACAGAAAGCTCTCCCTGGTCAAAGTTTCAAAGACTTGCAAAAGCAGCTCGAATTGGGTTCCGCTCCTCCTGTTATCGATTTTGCTGCTCGTCTACGTAGCTCGAAGGGTACTGCTCTTCTTGCTGAGATCAAGCGTGCTTCTCCGTCTAAGGGTAACATTTCCGAGGATCTTGATGCCGCTGCTCAGGCTCTTCTCTACTCTGAGGCAGGTGCGTCCGCTATTTCTTGTCTGACTGAGCCCCACTGGTTCAAGGGAACAATTAATGATTTGGAGTCAATTCGAAAAGCTATTTCAGGCCGAGTTGATCGACCGGCTTTACTTCGAAAAGAGTTCGTTTTTGATGAATATCAAATTCTTGAGGCGCGATTGGCCGGTGCAGACTCTGTTCTCTTGATTGTCAAGATGTTGGATGATGAGCTTCTTGCTCGGCTGTACGCGTATTCTGTTTCCCTTGGAATGGAGCCCCTTGTCGAGGTCAGCTCGCTTGATGAATTTAAGCGAGCCTTGCCCTTGTCACCAAAGGTCGTTGGTGTCAACAACCGCGACTTGCATTCGTTTGCTGTCGATTTGAATACCACTTCTTCGTTGGCTTCTATCGCGCCGGAGGGAACAATTCTCTGTGCTCTTAGCGGTATCTCCTCTCGTGCTGATGTCGAGAAATATGAAAAGGATGGTGTCAAAGGTATTCTGGTCGGAGAGTCTCTTGTTCGAGCGGACTCGCCGATTTCTCACGCTCGTGAGCTTATTGGACAGCCTGCTCCATACTCTACTCTTCCGAAAAAGCCTTATGTGAAGGTCTGTGGTATTAAGAGACCGGGTTCTGCACGAGTTGCTCTCGATGCTGGAGCCGACTTTATTGGAATAATACTCTGTCCCAACCGAGCTCGAACGGTTTCGATCGAGACTGCGAAGGAGATTGCCGCTGTTGTTAAACAGCACCACAAGCGACACGTTACTGATGTTATTCCTACTCAGGGAGAACCTCTAACTCTTTATAAGATCCGAATGATTACTCGAAAGGGGCCTCAGTTGGTGGGTGTTTTCAAGGATCAACCTCTGGAGGAGATCATTCGGGTTGTGGATGAGGTCGGTTTGGATTTGGTTCAGCTTCATGGTAAGGAGCCTCTTGAGTGGTCCCAGCTTATACCAGTTCCTGTCATTAAGCGATTCAGCCCTGGTGACAGTAATATTTTGACTCCTGGCTTCCATGCTATCAGTCTTTTGGACGACTTATATGGTGGCACTGGCACTACGATTCCTTGGGATAAGATTCCTGCTGATGGAAATGTTTTCCTTGCTGCAGGTCTCACTGTTGACAATGTTGCTGATGCCATTCGTGTTCCGGGTGTCTTGGGAGTTGATGTGTCGAGTGGAGTGGAGACCGACGGCGAGAAAGATGACGAAAAAATCAAGGCGTTCGTGAGCAAAGCCAAGAGTGTTTTGCTTTAAAGGGTAGATTGAACTTAATAGAGTTGTTATAATGCGATGATGGTGTATCTATTGTTTGTTGTAGGTTGTACAGTATTTTTATGAGTAGTTGCTACGTGAGTGATCTACGCTTAGACTTGGATATCCCGGCTTTGCTTTCATTGCGCTGCTATTACCATCTCTATCTTTCATTTATTGCTGGGTTACCTTATTGCTGATATGTCTCGTGCTGCTGATTTTCTAAAGCCTAAACGGCGAATCCTTTACGGTGAACTCGAGCATAGTTCACCGCTATACCCCGATCCCGAATATCAACGGGTGCGAATACCCACACCCGCTAATCATCCTATGTGTGATACCGATGATCTACGAGGTCGACTCTTATCCCGTAGAAGAGAATCCGCTGTAAGGGTGGCTCGGAGCATACGGCAGGTTTTGAGATTTCGTGAGACCGCTGGAAGCAAAAGCTCGCGCTATTGTGAGAGATATATGAAGAGCCTAAGCTCTGCCGAGTTGGAGGATCTTGATCATGAGCTGGACAAGGCGCGGGTTGAGGTTGGTCTCGATCCTGTTTTCACTCAAACTGATGACGTCTATAACCTTGCGGAGAACTTTCCGTTAAATAGCTCCTATTCTAGAATTTCAAGTAGAGCTCGGTCTGTGCGGAATGTTTCCAGAAGGGTGTCGATTAAGAAGAGAATTGCTTCCGTGTGCCGTTCACTCTCGCGATCGTTTTCTCGCTCCCGCCATTGTGCTCGTTCTCGCCGAGCCTCTTTTAGTGGATTTTTGGACTCTGGTATTATGGCTGATGGCGCTGCTAGCTGTTACAGTCTGCCTCTTTACCCTCGCGAGGCATTTGGAACTGTCATCAGAAGAAAAATAAGTTCAGCAGCTAACAGGTTTCGACTACGGAATCATTCTGATGTGTGTCCTTCTGATTCTATTTATTCTCATGAATTATATGCGTTTAAAGGATCCCAGGGCGTTGAAACTTTCGCTCCAATGCATGAGACTCCTTTGATAGCTGTTACTCTTCAGAACGTAGGTTCCAGTGTTTCTTCTTGTAGATCAGCTAGGTTGATGCCCTCTGATTCGATGAATATTGGTGGGGGTGTTCTGGGTTCTTTGCAGGTACATGATAACGGGCCTTTTGGTTCAGTGAGGTCTGGTGAATCGAAGTTTGATACTTTTGATTGTGATGATAAGACTGTACTCTCCTTTGAGTTGATCAAACATATTGATTAAACGCGACTGGTCGTCTCAGACCTGCTCCTCTCCCTTGGGAGCCTATGGAAATATTTATAGACTTCCATTGAACAGTTTCTGTTTTAGCTTTCTGTTACTTCTTTATGCACATTTTAGCCAGGGCCGATCTTTGGCATGTCGTTGTGTTCACTTAGACGATCTAAGTATTGATTGTATTCTTTAACTAGTTCTTCCGATGACTTGAAGCCTTTTTCTTTTAGTTCTTTTAGTAGCTGGTAGGGATGACAGTTAGCAAATGGGATTGTAATTATATGGAGATGCTTACCCGTCTTTGTCGTACTTGGTCGTGTTTGAGCTCTGCGTCTGTTTTCTGTGTGTGTGTCTTTGTGATGTCAGGGATGGTGTTTTCTGGCTTTTTTTCGGATTTTTCAGATGCTTGGCTGTCGAGTTTCGATGCTTTGGGCGTTTGTGATTTCTTCCCTTTTGACTTCTTTGATATTTTAGAGCCTTTCAGTCGTAACCCCCCTGATGCTACCATGCGATACGGGTCGTCGTCTGCCATTGTATCTTCACTTGGTGCTGTAGATTGCGGTCTGTGTGTTGTAAGTTGGTGGCCGATTTCGAAGATGTAAAGTTGTTGTGGTTGTGTTGAGTGGGGCTCGATTACTGTCAACATCTGTGGTACGGGGTCGCTGTACATTGCTATTCTTATTTCTTCTTGATTTGCGGGCTCAATGAGATTTGTGATCTTGCCCTGGTGTTTTCGGGGTGGTTGTTCCTTCGAGTAATGCTGTGTTCGTCCACTACCACTAGCTTGGTGCAACAGTGCGCCCGGCTTATGGATATATATCTAGGGTATCATACACTAAGCTTGTCCTTTCTCGGCTGTATTTCTCTTGGTGGCAGCTGGTTTATGCTTTGCAGTATGGTATATTTGTAGTCCTCGCCCTTCTCTTCTTTCGCTGCACTAGCTCGGCCCTGTGCGACGGTATACTCCTCTGATGGTCGTTGGGTGCGATTGACTCTTGGTGGTTCGTAGTGCTGGCTGTTGGCTATAGTACCCTTGATTCCATCGAGAGCTATACGAGAACTGAAATCACAAGATTGACTTGGTGTCCCATATTGTTTCGTCGTCATTCGTTGTACCCTTTTTGCCTTTATTTTTATATTTTTTTGCCCATAATGGCGATATACTTACTGGCCTAGGCTTTTTACATAAAACTCTTAAAAATATAAAGAATAAGACACAAGCACTAAGAAGCTGAAGTCAACATGGTAAAAAAAAAAAAACAAAACCGCCAATTTCATTATTTCGGCGTACAAGATTAGCTTGAAAAAAATAAAAAATTTGGCCCTTGTTGATGCAAATTTATTAAAGAAAAACAACCGCCTTTGAAAGGTTTGGTTGCCATGGTCCATTGGCCCAGTTGGTTAAGGCATCGTGCTAATATCACAACTACCTTGTGCAGTGTAACGCGAGGATCGGCGGTTCGATCCCGCCATGGACCATTTTTTTTTGTTTTGCTTTTGCGAAACAAGAGCAGGCCAATCCGAGAAAACAACTACTACATAAACAAGTACGCCCGACCTACACAGACCAAGCATTCAGGTGAAGGCATTTGCTGTATGACGAGATGCCGCAGTGAAAGACGTAGTCCTGGCATCCGACGGCGATTGGCTCGATGAGTTCTCAGATTCAAAGCGCAAGCCAAGTATTCTTTAACTCGCAGTCTGGTCTACCTACGGTTTGTCTGGAATTCCAGAAGCCAGAGAAGAGGCGCGCGTCGCAGCTAAACCACTCTAAATCATACGCCTACAAGTACAATGACATTATAAAAAAGGCAGCAAGGTATTATACAAGGTCATGCAATAAGAAATGAAAGACATATCACGTAACCAGAAAAGACAAAAAACGAAGAGAGGAGTGAAAACAAAAACAAAATCAATAAAAATCGCCATAAAAATTTCATATACCCGGCTTAAAGTTATCAATGCTTAACATTGATCGGCGCCAGGCTGCGAAGGTGCTCTTGGACTGTTGGACCCAAGAGTCGTTCAAAGCCATCCTTCTCAAGCGTTGCAACGACAAGTTTCGTAGTAGAGACGATAGAAGCCTGTCGCGGAAGGTTATAGAGTAGAGCAAGTTCGCCAAAGTAGTCTCCGGCTTTCAGCTGCTGGACGACGCCTTCACCAGACTTTACAACATTCGCCTCACCCGACTCGACAATGTAGAACCTATCACCATGCGATCCCTCTTCAAAAACTGTTACATTGGGATCGAATGTCCTTGCCTCGAGAGCGTCAGCGAGCTTGGCGCGCTGATAGGGCTCGAGCGAGGCCAGGGCCGGAATAGAGCGGAGGAGCTTTTCGTAGTCTGCACGCTTCTTCGACGTCCTGTCCAGCAGAATACGTCTAAATGTCATTCGATCGAGCCTCCAGATAAGAGAATCCTTGGTAGCGCGGACCGTCGCAGCTCGAGGAGCATTGTACATCAATGCCAGCTCTCCGAACGACCCACCGTCTAAAATAGTACCGACTTTGACACCGTCCTTGACAACATCAAATTCACCATGCTCAACAATATAAAAGAAGTCACCAGTATCACCCTGAGTAATGGTGTCGGTGCCAGCCGTAGACTGAGAGGTAGGAACTTCTTCAAACGCATTCAACACCAGCGTCAAGGCATCATCTTGCACGGCCTTGAACAAGAAATTGGTTGAAAGACTGCTTCGTAACCGCTCAAGCTGTTTTTCGCTCTTGTGGTGAACAGGCGGAAGCCACAGAGACTCAGACGTGTGCTGAGGGTTTATGCTCTCAGCGCTCACACTCACACGACGATCTCTAGTGTAATTACCAGCGGAAATCCGACCATCATCCTCTACTGGGGTTTCATCATGACCGTCCTCGGAGGAACCAAAGGTAAAAGCCTTGAAGGTATTTTTGAAGCTCCGCAGCTCTGCAACTGTATCGTGCACCTCATCACTGGGTCCAATCTCCGAAATTGACGCCATAACCGTTAAGATCTAGTCAGAAAAGGAGCGATTATCAATAATAACCCCTGACGTGAGAAGAAACCTATGAAGCTCAAAACTGAGACGTGATGCACCCCTCTCCTTAGATAATGTAAACCACGGCACGGCAAAAAACAGTACTATATAATATAAAAGCCAGAAAGAAAAATTCCCGCTTTAGCAGACTTCTTTTGAGAACAAAACAGTATAAAATACTACAATTAAACACAGAGACTCATGAGGAATAGATATTATAAATCCTGGCTACATATTAAAGACAGCTCTCAACTGCCGTCACTCGGAAAAATGCTCAAATGTATGAATTATAAGTACAATGACCATACCGATACGCATATAATAACACACTGAATGATTTAATGCCGGTAGAGTAATAAAAAGGGGAACGGCAGTAAACCTCGACAGAGATAAAAAGGGGACAACATACAGATCCACAAAGAGCAAATATACAAACACAGATTCTCCAAACTCAAACCAAAAACAAACAAACAAACAAACAAACAAAACACAAACTAAAAGGAAATAATCATTAGCGGCAATACGGTTATAACGATGCCATCGCGGGAGATACCCGCCTATAAAGCCATTTCTTGCTGAAGCTTGCGCAGTTCCTCTTCGTCATCATCCCCCTCCTCAGCAATAGCAGAGACTGGCTGAGAGACAGGGGCGTTTGGAAGCCTGTTGACGGGTGCGGGTCCAGCAGATACCATGCGCTCGTCCAACAGTTCTTGCTCGAGGTTCTCCAGCTCGTCTTCCAGCTCATCCTCGTCAATATCCTGGCCAAGTGGCCTTGAAATGGCGTCAGAGATCTCGTCAGAGAGAGCAACCTGTTCGCGGATGTCGTCGAGTGTGGCATCGACCTTGTCGATGTCTAGCGGGCCATGGATTCCCTTCATAGCCTTGGCACCCTGCTGCATAATCTTCATAGTTTCCAAATTGAGGTTTGCAGACTCGAGCGTGTTGCATTGGGTCTCTAGGTTTTGGATCTGGCCTTGGAGTTTGATGAGATCGGTCTCGTATTGCTTCTTCTTCTTAAGTGCATTCTTAGCCACTAAATCAAATAAAACACACACCCGCACGTTATGCGATGCATACGGCAGCCTGAGTTAGTTTCGTCCAGATAGCTCTAGTAGACGTATCACCCGCCACCAACGACTTTGTACTCACACGTCTTGTTTGTATTCACATATTTGCGTGCCGATGCCTCCTGTTCAACGATAAGGTTCTCCAGATGCTTTTCCTTCTTGCCGAGCGTTTCCAGATGCGTGCGCATTTCGATAATGGCTTTCTTGGGTGCATCTTTCTTCGTCTGTGGGTTTCCACCAAACAGATATCCCCACATTGCGATTCTCGTATCTATTCAAATAAAACCAAAGTACTGTGTGCCTGTATCGCGTGGGAACCTGTCGAGTGTCTATGCAAGGTCACAAAAGCAAAGACGTTGCTGTGCCGCTCAGCAACGAGACCAGCAACGCCTTGGGCATGACAGACTCCCTACCGTGTAAGTACCTGATTCTCTCACACTGGACATACTGACAGATATTAGATATTGACACGCCTTTGTCGGCTAGCCAACGTGCCAAGGTTGAAGAGCTAGTGGCTGCACAGCTCGGCAGCGTGCCGTCTACCTTACACAGCGACGTCGCTCCAGCGCCGGCAAAAAGCTTTCTATCTCCACTACTCGAACAGGAAATTGCACGTGCCGGTTCTGGGAACCCTATGGAGGCTGCGATCGACTTTGAACGCTATGCTTTGAACCCTTCAGAGGAAATCACACCCGAGGACTTGCGCAAACTTTACATACTGCTTGAACTCACTCGCGACCGCCAGGAATCACTTAAGCTACTTGAAGAATACGGCAAGAATCAGTGGCTCATTGGAAACGATGGGTTGGAGGCCGACTTGGTACAGCCTGTTGAGGCCGCTGCCGATGCGATCGAACGCGAGACCGAGGAGATCAACTCTGGCCGAAAACGTGGACAACTAGGTGTCAAAGACAAACTCGAGTATCTAGATAAGCGGTGGCGAGACGGCGTTGATCGCCTCTTGCAGGTTAATGTTGCCAACCTGCAGCTAGAGAATGAAATCAGACGGATTCGAGGAGAGTAGCTGCTACTTTTATGTATTATACTTGTAATTTTATATTATTTTTTTCATGTCCCACGAGTCGCATTAAAACTAGTAAAATTATCAATACCAACCACCAATACAATACATTAAACCCTTTCTCCTATCGTAACACATGCCACAAAGCGCTAGACGAATGGCCCTCAACCACGTATAAGTACAAGCCACTTTTAAAATTTATGATTTATATGAATGCAAAAGCTTTATCGTAAGCCACTGTCGGAGAACGCAGATAGCATCCACAGGACAGCATATTTAAACATCAGCACATTCAGTCCCGCTCGACAGCACCAGGAAGAACGCTTCCACTGGGCTCGAGAGGCGGAGCAGTGCGACGCTCAATCGTCCGTTCGCGGTTGCGTACCCGCCACTCACGACTGAGTTGCTCACTCTGCTTAACATTGAAGCCGCCGTGAAGAAGGACCTGAATATCCTCGAGCGGAATTCCAGCTGTTTCTGGATAGCAGAAAAAGACAAAGACCTCGCCGATGGCACAGAGTACAGCAAAGAAAATATAAGTACCTGTAGGCGTGATATTTTTCAGCATGGTTAAGAAGGAAGAGGAAATGACCAAGTTTCCAGCCCAGTTGCAGGCAGTTGCGAAACCAGTACCGAGGCCTCGCACAGACATGGGGAAAAGCTCGGCCTGTTGCCAGGGCACGTTGCCGATGCCCGAGGTATAAAATGCAACGTATATAATCATGGCAGCCAAAATAAGTTTACCCCAGGGACTTCCATAGGCATCGTTGCCTTCAGGTAGATAGTGAAAAGCAATAGCAGCCACAATCATACCTGCCGACATACCCCAGACGGTGCACAAAAGCATCCTTCGGCGACCAACACGATCAATAATTATAAAAGCGATACAAGTGAAAACAAAGTTTGTACCGGCGATAATAATTGAAGTAGCAGTGGCGTTGTTGAAGCCGACAGTCTCAAAGATCGTAGCCGAGTAGTACATCAAGTTATTGAAACCAGAAAACTGTTGAAGTCCCTGCAAACCACAGGCAATGACAAGAGCGCGGAAGTTGGAAGGTTCGGTATGAAGGAGCTTGAGCAGCTTCCAAAATCGTCTGAAGCCGTGCACGCCCGGGAAAATATCCTTGTTACCACTAATCAATGCCTGAACCTGTCGATCAACTTCCTCCTCCGTTGAACCTGAGTAGGACATTTGAATGACCTTGCGAGCCTCATCGAACCTGTTCCGGGAGACAAGGTAGCGAGGGGTATCGGGCATGAATACGAAAATGATTGCTTGGATAGCAGCCGGGATCATACTAAGACCCACAAGAATACGCCAGCCATTGCTGACGTTTTGAAGGCCAGCTCCGATGGCGTAGGCAATAACTTGACCACCAGTAATAGCAATGACATTCATAACGACCAAGCGCCCACGGAAACGCGAAGGAGCCAATTCTGAGATATACAGTGGTGCCAACAAACTAGCCAAGCCAACACCCCAACCCATAATGAACCGACCGACAATCATTTGCCATAGTCCATGGGCAGAGGTCTGGAGGATGGCGCCGATGATGAAGAGCGAGTTTGCACCCAGTATGACCCACTTTCGGCCGATCGTGTCTGCAATCCATCCTGCAATGATACTTCCAAGTAAAGCACCTAGTGACAAGCCTGAGGTGATGAGTGATTTGTCACCAGAGGTGAGTTCATGGCCAAGATCGGTGCCCATCTGAACAAGAGCCCCTGAGATGTAACCGGTGTCGTAACCAAACATGAAGCCTGATACTGACGCAACACCAGTCAAAACAAACAAGAAGGGGTTCATAGGAGCTGCTTCGATGTTCACACCGTCGTGTTCGACGATGGGATAGTCTGCATCGGACTGGTTTCGGACATAGTAGTCTGAATCTTCAGTCGATGATGTGCGCTGTTTGCGTTCCTTGATTGTATGCATTCCGAGATCCCCGGAAGAAGTCACAGCAGACATTTGCGATTTGACGACGCGCGTTTGAAATTCCAAAGGGCAAAGGGGGGGGGGGGGGGGGAAAGAGAAGTTAGAGATACTACATTGGCAACAGAGTGTACGGTGCGTAGTCAAAAAAAAAATAAAAAAAAGGGAAACAAGAACAGAGAATTAGGGCAATAGTGAGTTACAGTGTTTGGAATTCCAAACATCCCACCAGAATGATATATAATAAACCAATAATAAATATATTCTAATTAAGCGCTCTTATTCCTGCTTACTCCACACCTTCTTTGTCTGGGCTTCTTCGGTACCGAACAGCCAATCAGAAGACATTCACGTGACTGTCAAAACTATACATCACATTTTTGGAAAAGTGTGGGGAAGGCTTTGGTGGATTATAAAAAGCAACTCCGCTCCGCTTTTTCTTCCCAACTCTTCTTTAACCTTTATCGCTCATGACCGTTATTCGCACTGCTCAGACAGCTCGTCAACGGGCCGCCGCTCTGCTTAGAACGGCACAGAACCATTCAAACAGCTGCCCATGTCACGTCTGTACTTCGGGACGAGCTTCGGCCTCGGCTCTTGGTGCTGCTATGAATGTTGTAAAGGGATCTCGATCAATGGCATCTCCAGCTCAGTCAGTGGAGCGCGAGTATGCCTTCGAAATGGCTGCTTCGAACATTCGTTACGGTCCGGGCGTTACCCGAGAAGTTGGAATGGACTTTACAAATATGGGTGCAAAGCACATTGCCCTCTTTACCGACAAGAACTTGCTTGGAGAGTTGCCAGTACAGTTGGCCAAGGAGGCGCTTGAATCACAGGGTCTCAAGTACTCAATCTATTCTGACGTCCGTATCGAGCCAAAAGATCCAGCGTGCGTTCACACTTCTCGGGGAGAATTATCACTAACATCTTTAGTGTCCGAGATGCCATTAGATGGGCTCGAGAAACTCAGCCAGACGCTTACTTGGCCGTCGGAGGTGGATCGGTATGTGGTCGGTGCGCTAATGCCAATAAACTAACATTTTCAGGTAATTGATACCGCAAAAATTGCAAATCTCTTGCAAGTGTACCCCGATAATGATGTCATGGACTTTGTCAATGCTCCCATGGGCGGCGGAAAGCCAGTTGATCGCAAGATCTTACCCTTGGTTGCGGTTCCTACAACTGCAGGTACCGGTTCCGAGACTACAGGTACGGCTATTTTTGATGTAGTCGAAAAGAAAGCCAAAACTGGCATTGCTCACCGCAACCTCAAGCCGCTGTTGGGTATTGTGGACCCGTTGAACACCCGTTCGATGCCTTCCCAGGTTAAGGCTTCTTCAGGTCTCGACGTGCTCTGCCACTCCCTCGAAAGTTGGACCGCCATTCCTTATAACGAGCGTGTCCCTCGACCCTCAAACCCCATTTTGAGACCTGCATACCAGGGCGCAAATCCTATCTCTGATATTTTCTCGCTTGCAGCACTCAAGATGACCGTAAAATACCTTCCGCGTACAGTTCACGACCCTGAGGATTACGAGGCACAGGAGCAGATGCTTTTAGCTGCTACCTTGGCTGGCATTGGCTTTGGAAATGCAGGCGTCCATCTCTGCCACGGCATTTCATATCCTATTTCGGGAATGAACCGCCAGTACAAGCATGCTGGATACAAGGTAGACCATCCCATTATCCCCCACGGTGTCAGGTAAGAGCCTCGCTTCTTTTTTGATTTACGCTACAAAAAAATTCTAACAACCCTTCAGTGTCGCCGTAACTGCACCTGCCGTCTTCAAGTTCACGGCTGCCAGCAATCCTGAGCGTCATTTGTTGGCTGCTGAGGCATTTGGTGTTGATATTTCCAACGTCAAGGCCGAGTCTGCTGGTGAAGTTCTCTCCGAGGCTCTGGTCAAGTTCCTCGACAAGCTGGGCGACCAGCCAACTGGTCTGGCAGATCTTGGATTTTCTCAGTCTGACATTCCCAACCTTGTAAAGGGCACTCTTCCTCAGCGACGTGTTCTCAACCTCGCTCCTTTGGACAGCCTTTCCAACGATGACCTTCTCAAGGAAGACCTTGCCAGCATCATTTCCCAATCTTTCAAGCACTAAACTGGAAGTTGTACGCTCTTAGCTTATAATAAATCGTATTTGTATTCTTGTATCGTCTTTTGCTTTCGTTTGTGAAGTTGCTTCGTTGCATTGGTACACGTTTTGCTTTTTTTCTTCCCCCAACTACACAAAAGCCAACGTTTGAATGAGTATATCTACACTTCGTACGGGGCCGCTTCAAGGGATTATAAAACTGGTTCTGCTTATATCTTCTTATGCGCCCTACATCCACGGCCTTCCCACCGGCCAGGTGACATTTAAAGGTGGAGCTGAGCCAGGATCGCCGACGATGCCCACGACTCCCGTTGAAGAAGACGGATCTTTCTGGATAAATATCATGTTTTCGGTTATTCTGGTATTGCTTGGTGGTGTATTTGCAGGTATGTATAAAGCGGAACACGCAATATCTCGTCTCTAACACTTTACAGGTCTTACCCTTGGTTTAATGGGCCAGGATGAAATCTATGTGAGTATTTTGATTTCTTTTTAGCTACTGTACTAATTTATACAGCTACAAGTTATCTCACAGTCCGGTGAACCGTGGGAAAAGAAGGCAGCTACAAAAGTTCTCCAGCTTTTAAAACGTGGAAAGCACTGGGTTTTAGTAACCCTGCTTTGTAAGTCTCTTTGAGCTTTTACCAACAACTACTGACATATTTAGTGAGTAATGTGATTACAAACGAAACCCTTCCCGTCGTACTCGACCACTCGCTCGGTGGAGGCTTGATGGCTGTCGTAGCCTCGACCGCCTCGATTGTCGTATTTGGTGAAATCATTCCTCAGTCGATTTGCGTTAGATACGGACTCCAGATTGGTGCCATGTTTGCCCCGTTTGTTTTGTTTTTGATGTACGCCATGTACCCCATCGCCTACCCCATCGCGACCCTACTTGACCGTATCCTTGGTGAAGGTCACGGTACCCTTTATAAAAAAGCTGGACTCAAGACGCTTGTGACGTTACATCGCACCATGGGTGTGGAGCGTCTGAGCGACGACGAAGTCACCATCATCTCGGCTGTGCTCGACCTCAAAGAGAAGGATGTGGAAGACATTATGACTCCAATAGAAGATGTTTTCACCATGTCTGCTGACGATATTCTCGATGAAGCGACGGTGGAGCGGATCTTACGTGCCGGCTACAGCCGTATCCCCATTCACACTCCCGGTCAGCCGCTCAACTTTATCGGTATGCTTCTTGTGCGTATCCTCATCTCGTACGATCCCGAGGATGCGCTACCTATCTCATCTTTTCCGTTGGCAACTCTGCCTGAAACTGGTCCGGATACATCGTGTCTTAACATTCTAAATTACTTTCAAGAGGGCAAATCGCATATGGTCGTGGTGTCTGAGACTCCAGGTGAGTCTTCGGGTGCCCGTGGAGTTTTGACGCTTGAGGATGTAATTGAGGAGTTGATTGGAGAGGAAATAGTTGACGAGTCGGACGTCTATGTCGACATTCACCGAGCCATCCGCCGTACTCACCCGGGTCCCTTTTACAGACGTGGCTACTCGCAATACATTCATGCCTTCCACGACAATACTCAGACTCCTGGATCATTTGTGACTGGTGAAGAGGATAGTATTGGACGCATTCTACCTGGAAAGGCCAGTCTCAAGAATCACAAGCTTAACCCCATCAACCCTGCGTCAAACCCAAAATCTACGGCCAATACCAAGGTCAAGATAAAACCTGCGATTGTCGTTGAGTCTCGCGAGCCCTCACTGGACGCAATGCGCCACCACAGCGTTGCGATCGGGGACTTGCATAGTGCGGAACACCACACCACTGAGCGCCACAATGTTGTTGGATCGGCTGGAAGTGGCGAGCCGCTACTCGACCCTGGGCGTGCATTTTCCCCGGATCTGCACCAGGACTACGGCACAACCGTAAGCCGGTCGTTGTCGAGAACACAGTCGAGAACGCATCTCGACCTTCCGCTTGGTGGAAGCGGAACCCTTCACAATACAGAGCAGGGCGCGGTTGACTACTCGTTTGGCCGCGTCGTGCCTAACCACCTCGGACGCCAAAACAGTAATCTTGTCTCAACTGAGATCATGCCCTCAAGCTCGGTGCTCGGTAACGGTATTATTGAAAGCGTTGTTAATGTTGGCGGCGTGCCCAAGACTGTGATTCAGCAGAGTGAATCACCGCCTCTCGACGACGACGTTTCAATCAAGTCGCACCAGAGCCAGCCTCGATTTTCACGGTCGCGAAGCTGATGAGCTGTTGACAGTACTGGAGCTTGCTGGAATTAAGTATTTATTTTGTTTATGTTTATGGACTTCTCTGAGACATATTGTTAATAATTTATTTTCTTTCTACAGCCGCCATGAGGCGTACAGTTGATCGTATTGCCGCCCAATGAAGCCCAGAGTCTTGCCTGCACGCGCATACACACGCAACGCCAACACAAGCGTAGGCAGTGCTACCAGCGCGATAGAACGTAGCAAACGCGTGCGCTTCTTGCCTGTGAGTTGAGCGTACCGTGACGCCCCAGCAGCAATATGGAAGGTTGTGAAAAAGGTAAGCAGAGCGTAGAGAATAGACATGCATGTAGGGGAACGTGAAAATCCGTGTGCGACAAAGTCAAAGTTTATAATGTCGCGGAGAGAGTCGCTGGCGCTCGCGGCTGTAGCTGCACCAGCTTGCAGAACTGCACGGGACCACTCGGGACCCCAGCGTACTAGCCAAAGATGTGCACCGAGTAGGGTGAGTGTAACGTACCCACTTATTGCAATCGGGCCCATCGGAACACGCCTGCGTAGACCGTACCACGAGATGTCCCTGCGGATACGCATAATACGAAGCGCAACGCCGGCACCGACGTGCACAGAAAGCATACCTGCCACCATTGTCTGCTCAACGAGTGCATTGGGACGGTAAAGCTCGCGCGCGAGCAGTAGGGTTGCGTTTGTCGCGCTCAGCGAGCCCGTGAGCGCAGGCACGACCAGCGTGTTTGCTGCGTGCACGGCTGCAAAAGCAGCAAAGCCGTAGGCCGACCACCGCTGCGTTTGCAATAACCAATGCCGTGTCTGTGATCGCCTATGAGTCTTGCGCTCGTCGTCGCAGCCGCCCTCGTCGTTGTTGGGCGCAGGCACGTCCTCTGTGATCGGGTCGGGGGAAACCTCGTGCAGATGAATGCTTTCATTCTCAGTAGCTGGTTTGGAGTCATCCACGCTACCTTGTGGCCGGCGTTCAGGCATGATATGTTTTGGGGAGCTGGTGATTGGCCGTGTCGCTCTCGTTGTTGGGACCAAAAAAAAAAAAAAAGTCTACACTCTACGACATCAATCACTGTATAAACAAATTAGATAGTCTACTCGGGCTTCATAGCAGGGAAAAGGAGAACCTCTCGGATCGAGTGGGAGTTTGTCAAAAACATGGCCAAACGGTCAATGCCGGCACCCCAACCACCGGTGGGCGGGAGGCCAAACTCGAGAGCTTGACAGAAGTTCTCATCAATGAGTTGGGCTTCGTCGTCACCCTGATCCTTCTGGCGGGCCTGCTCCTCGAAACGAGCACGCTGATCGAAGGGATCGTTCAACTCAGTGTAGGCATTGCAAATCTCCTTGGTCGCAACAAAGACCTCGAAGCGCTCGCACAAACCGGGAATGTCACGGTGGTACTTGGCCAAGGGCGACATCATCTGAGGGTGACCGAAAATGAAAGTAGGGTTCCTGCAGGTATCCTCCAAGTACTCACCGACCAATTTGTCGAGCATGCGGGCGTTGGTCAAGGGAGGGGAGCACTGCAAGTCGTTGTCCTTGAGGACCTTCTTCAAGAATTCACCGGTCTCAGCGGTGTGAAGCTGGTCTCCGGGAGGGAACTTGACGTTCAAGACCTCCTCCAATGTGGTGATCATGTCAAGTCGCTTCCACGGTCGCGAGAAGTCAATCTCGATGGCCTCGCCCTCGGGACCCTCGGGCTGGTAGGAAACCTTGTAGCCACCAGTAATGTCTTTAACCATACCACTGAATAGCTCCTCGGTGATGTCCATCAAGTCGTAAACGTCAGCGTAAGCCTGGTAAAACTCACAGGTTGTGAACTCGGGGTTGTGGGTCAAGTCAATGCCCTCGTTTCGGAACTGACGACCAATCTCATAAACACGCTCCATGCCACCAACGACAAGCATCTTGAGGTAGAGCTCAGGAGCTACTCGCATAAACAAGTCCATGTTGAGATCATTGTGATGGGTGATGAAGGGCTTAGCAGTAGCACCGCCGGCAATCATGTTCATCATAGGGGTTTCAACCTCAATGAAACCGTGAGAATCAAAGTACCGTCGCATGTAGCTGACAATCTTGGATCGAATGATAAACTTATCGCGAACGCTTTCGTTGACAATCAAGTCAACGTATCGCTGGCGGTATCGGCTCTCCATATCAGTGAAACCGCCCTTGCGCTGGCCAGACTTGGTGATGACTGCGTCGTTGGGAAGCATGCGCAACGAAGGCGAGAGAAGGATAATCTCGCGAGCAAAGACCGAAACGGTACCCTCACCACCCTTCTTGGGCTGTGTTCGACCAGGGAAACCCTTGACACCGATAATATCACCACGTCGAATGTTCTCGTTCATCTTTTGGAAGTCACCAGTAGCATCCTGGGACTGAGCCATGACCTGAACAGATGAGTTTTGACCGTGGAGCTGGTAAAAGATCAAGTTGGCACCAGAGGAACGAACGACACGAACTCGGCCAGCAATTGCAACGGTCTCTTCGGGAAGAGACTGGCCACGCTCGAGAGAGGCGTACTTTTCGTTGAACTCGTCGATGCCGATGCTGACATTGAACTTATGGGGGTAGGGAGTAGTCTCTTTGTTGCCACGGAGGGAATTGATCTGACGAGATCGGATCTCGTAGTATTGCTTGGGCGGTTAGTGAGTTGTATTTCAACCGTTGATCTGAACCTACATTGGGAGTGAGCTCCTCTTCCTCTTCCTTCTTCTCCTTGGGCGGAGCGTTCTCAGCAGCCTTCTTCTTCTGTCGAAAGTTAATTAAATTCAAATTCTCTCCCTGCTTTGCAAACCTTTTCGGCTTTTTTGGCTTCGGTTGCTCGCTGCTTTTCTCGACGTTTGAGTTCGGTCTTTGAGACCTGCTCACCCGTCACAGAATCGAGATAGGTCTTCTGAAGCTGTTCCGTGACTCGTTCGACTTCGTTTTCTTCGCTCATTCTTATGCTGCTGCCTTTTTTTTTATTCGCTGCTGCTGCTTTTTCTGCGCGATGAGGCTGAAAAGGAATTTTTGAGCCTGGAAAAAATTTCAAAGTGGATTTGACCGGCGTTGACTTTTGCGGAGGTTGATTTGACTGGGGGGGGGGGCGGCATCCCAGCTTTGTGGCTGAAGGGCGACGGTCACGATGGGTGGTCGGTCGAGGCGGATATAGGATGAGGGTTGTGATAGATTGGTGGCGGGTTGTTGTGGTTATTGGTGGGAATCGGTGATGGTGGTAGTAGTAGTAGCGGTGATGATGACAGTGGTCTGGGGTCTAAGATGTATGATAATAGTAGTAGTATACTAGTAAAACAAATAGAATACAATGTACCTCTATTAATCATTCCACTGGAGGATCTCTTTGTGGATCATCCCATTATTGATACCCGCTCGTCAACCAACCTACTCCCGTGCAACTCGACAGATGGCGGCAATCCCGGCCCAAGTCGCCCTAGATAAGGCGAGTGACAGCTATCAGGCAGAGATCTCTGAGGCAGAATGCCCAGAAAAACTACACGCCTGGGAAGCCGACACATCTGTGTTGTGTCTGGCATCGTCAGGCTCGCTCGTCTTTGCAGGCACGCAAGACTCGAAGATTCTTGTCTTCAATCTCGAGACTTTTGAACAGACCTCCGTTCTAAAGGGACACGGTGGAAGTGTCCTGTGCCTGGCTATCGACCATGAGCGTAATCTCCTCTTCTCTGGCGGCTCGGATTCAATCGTAAAGGTCTGGGATATCGACGCCCTTTCCGAAGTCTACACTATCTACTCAGTTCTCGATATCGGCGACATTTTCTCCATTGCATATTCAAAAACACTAAACATGATCTTTTTCGGAGCTCAAAATGCGAGTATATCGTGGTGCAATATGAGCAGCATCGAAGATCTCAAAACCGATCACGCAGGCGCACACCCCAACTTTCGCTGGGACAAGTTTTTTGACTCATCTCGAAAAGGTGAACTTCCACCGGTGAGAGAGATCCCGGAGAATGGCGGATCAGCTCCTTCGAGCTCGTTGATTGAGCTACCGCCGGACCATACCTTGCTCTACGCTCACAACGGCTTTGTCTATGCAATGTGCATGTACCAAAATCCTAGTGGTGAGGAATACTTGCTGTCTGGAGGAGGTTGTGGTATGCTACGCGTTTGGTGCTGTTGCGTGCCAGCCGAGGCTGGAGTTCCGGCGATTTGTCTTCATACAACCCTTCAAAACGAGTCAAGCGTGTTATCTATGGCCTGTGATAGTGTCTTTGCTTATTGTGGACAAATGGATGGTCCTATTTCCATCTGGGACTTGGAAACAATGCAGCTCGTGCGCTCTACTCACGCGCACCAACACGATGTCTCATCGCTCGTGGTCGCCAACGACAGTATTTTCAGTGGAAGTGCTTCGGGTGTGGTTCGTCGCTGGAGCTCGCACTTTGAGCACATTGCAAATTGGAAGTGCCACGATGCCCTTATTCTAGCTTGCAAGACTATCAACTACAACGGATCAACCTTGCTCATTACCGGCGGAAGTAACTCGATGGTTTGCATCTGGGATATAACTCCTAATGTGATTCGAGATAATACAGTCTCTCTCTTGCATCTTCCCGACGACAATTTAATCAAAACCTTGGTCCAGTTTGTCTCATTTAAGACTGTTTCCGGAGATCGTCATCATCAGTCTGACTGCCGCAGAGGCGCCTCATATCTCAAAAACCTGTTTAAAAACCTTGGTGCCAATTCATATCTGATTCCAACCGAAAACGAACGAAATCCTATCGTTTTTGCAAAATTTACTGCCAACTCAACCGCACAAGCTTCAAAGCCTCGCCAGACAATTTTATTCTATGGACATTATGATGTTATTCCTGTTGGAGACCGATCAGGCTGGGATAATGATCCCTTTCAAATGACTGGAATCAATGGTTATCTCTACGGTCGTGGTGTGTCGGACAACAAGGGTCCTATTCTAGCCTCTGTATTTGCCGTTGCCGAACTATTCAAAGACAAAGAATTGGCTGAAAATGCTATATTTCTAATTGAAGGTGAAGAAGAATGCGGAGGAATCGGGTTTCAACAGGCAGTTGAAAGTCACCGAGACGAGATTGGCCCCGTTGACTGGATCATACTCTCCAATTCATACTGGCTCGATGATGATGTTCCTTGTCTAAATTATGGTCTTCGTGGAGTTGTACATGCCTCGGTTGAGGTTTCAAGTGCTAGACCGGATTTGCACTCCGGTGTAGATGGCGGCGTGTACCGTGAGCCTACCATGGACCTAATCAGTTTGGTCTCTACGCTTGTCTCAAACGAGCAAAATATTTGCATTCCTGAATTCTACGAACTAGTTCGGCCTGTTGCGGAAACCGAACTGAGTTTCTATCGTGACATTCCCTTCAAGTCATCAAGCGACTCACCCCAACAGACTCACGACACCTTTACCGAGAACTTGATGAAGAGATGGCGTTTCCCATCATTGACCGTTCATAATATCAATGTCAGTGGTCCACGAAACAAGACTGTCATTTCTCATTTAGCCACCGCCGACATTTCCATTCGAACGGTACCCGATCAGGAAACTGAAAAAATCAAGGCAAGCTTGACTTCTTACTTGGAAAGCCAATTTTCTGCGCTGAACACTGATAATAAACTCAAGGTATGTCGGATTCAATACGTCCATAGTCTCTAACTCTTTTAGATCAGTATCACTCACGAAGCAGAGCCGTGGGTTGGAGAACCTAGCAATGCCGCATTCAGAACTCTTAAGGAAGCTGTTCGTCAGACCTGGGGCACTGATCCGATTTTCATTCGTGAGGGAGGTTCCATCCCTGCCGCTCGTTTCCTTGAGCGAGTATTTGAAGCTTCAGCGGTTCATCTTCCCTGTGGACAAGCAAGTGATCATGCGCATTTGTGCAACGAGCGTCTTCGCATCAAAAATCTCTTTAAGGCGAGGCAAATCTTCAAGCTATTCTTGCAGTGTCTTCCCGATGCCTGAACTTGGATATCTTTCATTGTAATATTTCTCTCTGTCTATAAGCATGTTACCATTATGAATTGCATCATATTTATTTTCACGCATTTGTAGTCTTCCTGTACGAGTGAGATCTTTGCCTTGGTTATGTTTGTAAAAAAGCAAAAAAAAAAAATCGCTACGAATAAACAATTCCCATAAGTAAATGAAATGCCTTATAATACAGATATCAATATATAGATGATCGGGTTTCTCAGTGTTTTGTAGTTCCTATAGCCCGTCCTCGAACCTGCTCGCGTTAGTATTATGTCCTGCCTCCAAAAGCAATAGCCATTACCTTAGACCAATCTATTTCTTTGTCAATTTCGTTGTCAACAAGACCGCAGAGCGCGACTGTTTCTCCGCGAATGATGTAGCATCCCAGGTCGTGGATCTCGGTAGGCTTGTCGGGAGAAATTATTCGTTCTTGTGAAGGCGACAGAATGATATTTGTAGTCTGGTCATAGCCCTGGAGTGTTCCCTAAATTAAAGAATCAGTATATTAAGAGAGGTCTGGATATATTGAAATAAAGACGTACGACGAATACTCGACCATCCGATGTTATGACAGTCACCGTCTCTGCAAACGCGTTAGAATAAAACATTCAGATATACAGCAGTACATACTATCGATATAAGGTTGCAGGCTTGACATCGTACCGACTTGTGGACTTTTTTTTCAAAAGTGTCGATTGATCTTGTTTTTTGTTTAGAGATTCAACTACACGATCCACAAATATTTTGGTCCATGAGGTTTGCTCCTCATAGAGCGCCTCCTCCGAGAGATGAATACAGCTCAGACTATGATTCGTTATCCAGCAGCTCAGAATCGGAGATTTCTGGTAGGTTTCTCTTTATTTACAATTCTAGACGCTGACCTCAAAAGACCACGAAGAGCAAGTTGATGATGATGATTTCCCTATAGACAAGAGCAACTTTTGGCTCGATGACTTTATTTCATATAATATGGACTTTATGCCGAATTGGAATAATCGAATTGACCACAAACCCGTGCCGTCATCTAGTCTTGGGTTGTTGGACCGGTGGAAGCCCAGCTCTGGAGAATTGAACACTTCATTTTTCTCTCAAAATGGTGGTACCTCTCTGGAGGATACTATCAAGTCTCAGATAGATCAACAGGCTGATGGCGTGCAACTCATTAGCTCGTTTATAAACGCCTGGGATGTTTTTAACGAACGAAAATCACTCAAGCAATCAGAAACTGAGCGAGAAAACCTGTCTTACGAAGTCCAAGCCATTGAAAATGTCGATATTACAACGCTCAAGTCGGAAAGAAAGTCCTTTCACCGGCGGCGTGAGTCTCAACAATTACGAACCGAATATGCTGTCAAAGAGGCAAGGCGGAAACGAGCTGAAGAATTAGAAGTCATTCGCAAAGAAGAAGAGCGGAAGCGTCTTGAAGAGGAGCGCAAGCAAGCTGAGGCTACTGCTCTCTTAGAGCAAAAGCGCAAGGAAGAGGAAAAGCGCAAACGCGAACTCGAAGAAAAGCTACAAAAAGCCAAGGATGAAGCTGAGAAGAAGCGTCTTTTGGCCAAGCAGGAAGCCGACGAAAAGGCCAAGGCTGCCGCAGAGGCGAAGGCTGCCGCAGAAGCAAAGGCCAAGGCTGCTGTCGAGATAAAAGCCAAAGCTGAGGCTGAGGCAAAGGCGAAGGCCGCTCTCAAATTGGATTCTGTGGCTTCAGAAACCTCTTCGAAAATCCCCTCTGCTGCAGATGAATACAAATACTACCGCGAATTAATCGCCAAGGTCAAGACCGACGTGGTTGAAAAAGTAAAGGCCACACCAGAGCTAAGAAAGTACTGCTTTGAAAAGAAGCGAAAGGTTCTCCCGCGTCTGGGTCAGCTTACGGTCAGTCGAGAGAAGATGATTATGGTCATCAATCAGCTGAGTGCTGTTTTAAATGAAATCAAAGAATTTAATGAAACATGCTATCTTTGGATGCTCAACTTTTTATCAAAAGCTCTAATCCGACAGGCGGCAACAGAGACCATCACTTCACCCATTACCGGAGTGCCTCTCGGAATTCTTGCTGCATTTCTAATGACCAAGCATTCAGACCTTCGTGATATCCTTATTGGGCGCTTTGTTAAACGGTGTCCCTTCGTCATTGGGTACACAGAAAGCATAGACACCGAAGAGGGACGGGCCAACATGGGATGGAAACGGTCAAGCGATGGCAAATGGGAAGATGAAGGCAAGTACAGTGAACGCATGGGTGGAATTGCGGCAGTTTGGGCTGTCATTACTCGATCCGTATTCTCTTCTCAAATCCCACATCCATATCCTCTCTGGCATAGCTGGATCTATGTAGCACGCTCTCTCAATACACCCAAGGAACTTCTTACAAACTCCCACTTTACTGTCATGTGTGGGTGGTGGGATATGGCTGCAATGCAATTTCTGCAGCACTATGGCAAACAAGCAATCAAAGCCCTACGACTTGCATGTTTCGACTGGCCCGACAGCGTTAAGGACCGGCGCTATCCCTCTGCAACACGACTCAAACTTATCGGCGATGAGTGGACGCAGGACAGGGTGATACGAGAAAAATACAAGATGTCAGACTGAGGTGTGTTTTGAACCCACCGCAATTGCATGAAGATGGTTTTGTTTGTAAGATATGAATTTTTGAAAATATCCCAAAGCGAAATTTCAATGTTTAGAGTATGTTTGTAGTTGAGCCATGTAGAATCAGTGCGATTTCTGAAAAGGGCAATGTACTGAGTGCCCCGTCCAGTCACTGATGTCACCATCTCGAATTAAACTATTCAATCAACGGTTCTTGCAAGTTAGTTGATAAAGCTCTTTGTTTTTCTCCAAATAGTATAAATATGATTGCTATTACGGTATGTGCACTGTTTGGAGAAGCTTTAAAGTGCAAAAGCCAAATATAGGATCACAAGCGGCTGAGCTGCTCTTGCAAATGAAAATTAAGAACTCCCCTTTCCAAGCTGAGCTTCGTTCTTTCAATTCTAAGATGGATTTCTCTCTTTTATTATTTCTATATTAGTTTACATCTTTTCTTTTTTGGGAAGGGCTTTGTTAGGTTGGTAAGATGAAAGGGTGCAAAGAGTCTGGGCGTGGCGGATTGGTCGTTGTGCCTCTTTTTCCTTTGAACTTTGCCTCTAACAACGCCCGCCCCCCTCCGCCAGTCTTGGTAAAAAAAAACACACTGCCTTCATTCAATCTCCGCCTTCTCCAGTGGTAGTGCTGTTCATTTAGTCAGTCTCTTTGGGCCTTTTTTTTTGTCTTGTTTTGTTGTTTTCGTTTGAGTTCGGAGATCTTTTTTTGACTCACCTCCAAGTCGTTTTCGCTCCTCCACACGGGCTCATCATTCCCTTGGTCTTTCTTCTCTTCTTATTTCAAGTAATCTAGCTTTATTTGTTCTTTCCGGTTTTCGTTCGCCCTTCAATGTCAGATGCCAATAAGAAGCAGGGCCAGCAGAGGCCCCGCCAATTCCATGTCGCTCACAGGCGAACACCTTCTGAATTAACTCCGCTAATGCGTATGTACTCACTCGATCTAATTATTGACTAGCTAAATTAACTTTTAATAGTTGAGCAGCTTGCTTTGCAGCAGCAGATTGAAATACTCCAGGCTCAGCAGCAGCAAATTCTCGCTCAGCAGCAGCAGTATGCACAGGCTGGACTAATGGCAACTCCACCTCAACAAGCACCCCCGACATTTATGCCACCTAATGCATTTGGTCAATATACTATGCTCGGTCCTGGTGGAGGCTCTGTAGGCATCCCTATGGCTCCTCCATCTGGGCCCATGTCTGGACATCGTCGTGCTCAGTCATCCGTGCCCAGTTTGCAGTCAATGGGGCCTCCACTTCAAGTATACGATGGTTCAAACTCTCGCGGTGCTGGAAACCAGCGTGACAATGGAAACCGATTTGGCCACAATCGACGTCACTCGCTAGCACTGCCCGAAGCGAAGAAGGCGGCTGCTTTGGCCCAAGCTCAGCGTAATGGTCAACCTGGGTCAGGTTTTTCTGCCGACAACTCTGAGCGAGCCTCTTTGTCCCCGTCTGGCGCTTTCCAATTCCCGCCCGAAGACTCTACAACTCCATCCCCGGATCAGCCGAGTGAAGGTAACCGTCGCTTCGGGTCTTTTAATTCCTCTGTTTCTCCTAGAGCTACTTCTCCTCAGCGTTCCTATCGTTTCCCTCCTAATGACTCTGGTAATGACTTCCATGATCGTCGTGGCAGCGGTCATAGTAGATCCGGCTCTCGAAATCTCGAAGGAAACTGGAGACAGCAGTCTTCAAATACTGAAGCAAACTCTGGCTTGCATGGTAGTAAGTATGCATTCGATCAATCTGGTAGTCAAGCTTCGTCTTCGTCCTTTGTACCAAGTCATCGCAATCGCTCATCAGTCGGCTCGTCTATTTCTTCCAACCAAGGATTCTTTGTACCTCCATATGGTTACCAGAATCAAGCTCAGGGTCAAATGATGCCTTCTCAACTTAACCAACAGCATCAGTTGAATCAACGTAAATCTTTATTCGCGCCTTACTTGCCTCAAGCCAGCTTGCCACAGCTTCTTGCGGAAGGCCGTTTGGTCTCTGGTATTTTAAGAGTTAACAAGAAGAATCGCTCTGATGCATATGTGTCCACTGATGGCCTTTTAGATGCCGATATCTTCATTTGTGGCTCAAAAGATCGAAACCGTGCGTTAGAAGGTGACACTGTTGCAATTGAGTTGCTCACCGTCGATGATGTCTGGAGTGCTAAACGTGAAAAGGAGGAAAAGAAAAGGCGCAAAGATGGCACTGACGAGCCTAATACTCTTAAACGTCGAGGTAGCTTGCGTCAACGTCCTGTTCAGAAGAAGAATGATGATGTCGAAGTTGAAGGGCAGAGTATTTTACTTGAGGAAGAGGAGGAAGTTAGTGATGAAGCTATGCCCCTCTATGCTGGTCATGTGGTGGCTGTTATTGAACGCTTGGCTGGGCAGCTGTTCAGCGGTACTTTGGGTCTTCTTCGACCGTCTTCTCAAGCAACTCGTGATCGTCAAGATGCTGAAAGAAAAGAAAAAGGTGGCGATGCTCCGCCCGAACCTCGAGACAATAGATCCAAAGATCGCCCAAAGATTGTTTGGTTCAAGCCGACCGATAAGCGTGTTCCTTTGATTGCGATTCCTACAGAGCAAGCACCTAAAGACTTTGTTGAAAACCACGAAAAGTACGCTGAAAAGTTATTCGTCGCTTCCATTAAACGGTGGCCGATCACTTCGTTACATCCTTTTGGCACTTTGGTCGAGGAGTTGGGTCCTATTGATGACTTGGAGACTGAAACTGATGCCATTCTTCGAGACAACAACTTTTCTTCTGAGGTGTTTCACGAAACCGTTCTTGGGGCGGTTCCCAAGTCTGATGCCATTCCTGAGTCTGAGCGAGCCAGTCGTCGTAACTTGGCTTCTGAGAACCTCTCAATTTACTCTATTGATTTGAATGATGGCAAGAATTTGGATTCGGCGATTTCTATTCGACCCGTTGAGAATGAAACAAGTGTGGTTGAAATTGGTGTTCATATTGCTGATTTGGCCTACTTCTCTGTCAATGGATCTACACTTGATCGTGAAGCTCGCCGCCGAGGTACTTCTGTCTTTCTGGCTCAACGAGAGCTCACTCTTTTTCCGAGGGAGCTCTTAAACATTGCTGGCTTTTTAGTCGGAAAGGAGAGACTTGCTTATAGTGTTATTTTCAAGGTTGATGTCACTAACTTTACAATCTTGGATACTTGGATAGGAAAAACTATTGTTCAAGCTACTGATCTATTTTCAGTGAAGAGCATTGATGATGTTTTTGACTCTGAGGGTGCTCTTGAAAGCAAGCTGGCTAAAGATGCAAAGCTTTTGCACTTTGTCTCCTTGGGCTTACGTGAAGGTCGATTCTCCTCCGAGAATACCGCTGACTCTGAGGAATTGCCTGTTCCCTTTCTTCACTTGCTCGATCTGGTTGATGATGAAAATTATCCTGCTACTTCAAATGTTTTTGTTGCGACCAAGTTGAAAGAACTTGTTGCAGAATTCTACATTCAGGTCAATCAAACTATTGCCAAGAAACTTTTTGATACCCTTGGAGATCGTGCATTTTTACGTCGCCAGTCGCCTCCTTTCGAGCGTCGTCTGGATGCTCTAGCTGAGAAATCTCGTGTTTTGAATCTCGATTTTGACCCTACTACTGGCGAGAGTGTTATGCGCAGCTTGTTCAAGATTGAGGATACTGGTGCGAGAAATGGTTGGCAGGTATTGCTCAAAAAACTTTTGACTAGATCAAAGTACTACGTGGCTGGAAGCCCTCACGTTAAGCAAAATGAAGAGAACCTCTGCCCTCATTATGTTTTGAATGTTCCCCTATATACCCACGCGACTTCACCTTCTCGTCGCTATGCAGATATTGTTGTTCTTCGTCAGTTGGAGTCGATTTTAACAGGTTCTCCATATAATGAAGATGTGGAAAGCTTGGCGAGAGTGGCCGATTTCTGTAACGTCAAGAAGGACGCCTCCAAGACTGCTCAAGATCAATCGAACCATTTGTTTTTGTGCCAGCAGCTTCATAAACTCTCACAGCCTGCTGGTCAGCTGATTTTGCCTGCCGTTATTATAAACGTTTACGAATCTGACTTTGATGTATTCATTCCTGAGTTTGGCATTGAAAAGCGTGTTCACGGTGATCAATTACCGCTAGTCAAAGCTGAGTACAACAAAGACACCCGTTTGTTGGAATTCTACTGGATTAAGGGTGTTGATTCGGCTACCTATGTTCCTGATGATGAGAAGAACAGCACTCTTAGCAGCAGCAGTAGTTTACGCAGAACCAATCGTCAGCGATCATCGTCGGTTGTCTCTGCTGCTCTTCAGGACGAAGATCTTCACAAGCGCATTACTGATGGTGTTGCTTCCTTGTCTGTTGAGGATGAGGCGGCTCTTTTCGATGATTCGAAGGGTACTCCCGCACCATCGAGCTCTCTCCACCGATCAGCGTCTGCTCGTGATCCCAGCGACAAAGGTAAAAACAGTGATCGTGATGATACAGACGCTTTCCAGGCACATTTGGAACCTGTGATTACTCGAATTGAGAAGGATAATTCTGGTGATAAACCCAGGACTTACTACATTCAAGAAATCCGCGAACTACAGATTGTGCCGGTCATTCTGCGGGCTGAAGTTGGTAAGAGTCTACCATGCCTAAATATTCGCGCCCTCAATCCGTTTACGCTTGCGTGACAAGTTTTAAAAAAAATTGGCTTTTATTGTTTTCCATTCCTTGATGCTATCTCTTCGTTTGTTTGTTTGTTTTTTTTGTTTGTCTTGTTTTGTTTCAATCCATATTGTTATGCACCCTCGAGTGTTTTGTTTGAAATGGATTGTTTTAGAAGGCATCTTGTCTAGTTCTATTTCATTGTAAGAGTGAGTTTTGTCGTTATTTCGTTGGTGAATTCGCCCGTAGCCGCTGTATTTGCGGCGTAACGCGTGTTTGGGTGTTTTTCTTCCCGCTGTTGTTATTTCTAGGCTGCACTGCGGATGATGAAGCGGAAGGAAAGACAGATTTGATGAAAATTGTAGTTTTTATTATTCAAGGGAGTTTGGGCGTAGGTGAAGTTTGGTGTTGAGTTTTGGGTGGTTTTGTCGGGGCCGTCGATAGGGCAACTCGGGGGTCAGCAGTGAAGGTTGGTCCGCTTTACGGAGAAGACGCTTTCGACTGCTGCTTTAAGAGGTATTTTCAAGTTTAAAAAGAAGAGAGAAAGCCTTGATTTGTTTTAGTGACCTCGGTCTTCTTTTGCGTTCGTTGTCGCTCCTCCAGGCTGCACGTGCCCAAAATATAATGTGCGTGGGGTTGTTGCTAAGCCAATTAGCGACATTTCCCCTATGAGCAAAGTGTCCGTGGCTGTGGGCGGCTTGCTGTTTTGCTTTACAACCTTTTCTCTTCTTTAAGGCTGCGACTTCATCACTCTTTTTTTGATTTGTTGCTGATTGATATTGCTCGGATCTGTTTCCGAACTTTGTCTGGTATTATTCTCTCTAGGTCTCTTTCTACTCTGGTTCTCTCCTCTCTGAAATGTCCTCCAACGACTCTTCTGCCTCCAACGGTTCTGTTGTAAACCCCTCGCCTGCTCAAAGCCTTCTTGCTAAGCACGCTGAATCTAATCTCAATGGTTCTTCGTTGGGATCATCGACGGAATTGGTGTCCGGATCGGCTTCTAGTCTGACTGCGGATACCTCACTTCCCACCTCGTCTCGATCCTCGATCCTTGATCAGGAGCCCTTCCCTGCATCTGCACTTGCTGATGTTCCAATTGTCAAGGCCGCACCCAAGTCGTCTAGTCTTAAAGCGCCCAAGATTTCGGACGAGTCTTCGTTCCCTTCCCTTGGAGGTTCTTCCTCTTCTCGTGTTTCTACCGGTGGTTGGGCCTCTTCAGCTTCCGCTTCTTTGGTAAAGTCTGTCTCTTCTGGTCCTGCTGTGTCTGATTTCAGTACTGAGGTTTTCACTATGGATTCTTCTACTCTGCAGCCTCGCACCAAGCAGCAGCACGGCGAAATCGTTGCTAAGGTTAAGAAGTTGACTGGAGCAGAGATTGATTCTTCTACTTCTCTTAGTACTGGTGCTACCACTTTTGTTGTTCGTGGTCGAGGTGATAGCGCCTACAAAGCTCGTCGTGAGCTCATTCGTGAGCTTGGCCAGCGCACCACCGAAAAGGTGTTGATTCCGTCTAGTGTCCGTCCTTTTATCATTGGCTCCAAGGGAAAGACCCTTCAGGCTATCCAGCAGGCTACTCGTACCAAGATTCAAGTTCAAAAGCGCGAGGAAGCGCCTGAAGCCACTGATGATCTTGTCGCTGAAAACGACATCCCAGAAGAAGAGAAGATGGTCGACGTGCTTATTGAAGGTGATATTGAAGGAATTTCTGAAGCCAAGGCTAAGATCAATGAGATTGTAGCTGAGCGAGTAAGTTTTAACGGGAAACTCACTTTCAATTTGTAAACAAACTAACAAAAATAACAGACTAAAACTCTTTCTCTTCGTCTTACTTCGATTCCCAAGGTCTTTTATCCTTTTATTGTCGGTCTTGATGGATCGAAACTTGCCGCTTTAGAGGAGGGTAAAGATGTTAAAGTGAAGATCCCAGTCTCCCTCTTTTATAGCTCAGATGATGAGCGCCAGAACTTCATCTCTATTTCTGGTGATCGTAATGATGTTTTGGAAATCAAAGAGAAGCTCGAGGCTGCTTCTGAGGATTTGAAAGTTGGTCTTAAAGAGGCTGCTGTCTCCATTCCCAAAAGCCACCACCGCTTCTTGGTTACTGACAAGGCCCGTGCTATTCGAGAAATCTTTGAGGCTACTGGTAGCTTGTTGAGAGTCCCTCCTATCGACGAAGACACTGACTCTGTTGTCGTTTTGGGCCCTACTCAGTCGCTGGGTGAGGCTATTAGTTTGGCGATTGAGAAAGCCAAGTCTGCCGTTGTTAGCTCTCTTGATATCGTTCCTGCTTATCGACTCAAATCTCATGCTCGTGAGGTCACTCGCTTCTTTACGCAGAGTAAGAGGCTTCGCCAGATCGAGTCTGAAACTGGTGTCCAGATTGCTGTCCCCAGCCTTGAGAAGCTGTACGACGACTCTGTGACTTCAGTGGTCTACGAGATTGTCGGTTCGGATGCCGATAGCGTCAAGTCTGCTCGTTCTCAGATCGTGTCTCTTGTAAACACTTTTAATCCTGACAAAGTTTCTGTTGTTAAAGGTGTTGATCCTCTCTTGTTCAAATTTATAGTTGGTCCTAGAGGTCGAAATTTGCAAAAGATTCGTGAGCAGTACTATGTTGATATTCTCTTCCCCGAGACCACTGTCGAAAATGCGTCATCTGATGTCGTCTTGGTTTACGAAGGAAACCCTGATCTTGAATTTGCTCCTACTTCTGGTGACATTAAGGCTGCATTTGAGGGTGTCCAGAAGAAGTTTGCTGATTCGGCGATCGAACTTGCTGACTTCAAGACCAAGATTATTTCTGTGCCTGTGAAGCAGCAACGCTTTGTCACTGGACCCAAGGGCTCTACTCTCAATACCATCACTGGTGGTTCTGACTCCCAGGTTCATGTCAGTTTTGGTATTCCCAAGGGTAAGGAAAATACTGAAGGACTTACCGAAGAGAGCATTTTGATTCGTGGTCCTTCTGCTGAGGTTGATCGTGTTGAGAAGGCAATCTTGAAGGTTTCTCAGGAAGGTGAGGAGCAAGAAATTCTCAATAGCTATGTGACCGAACTTGCCTTTCCTGGAAAGTACCTCAACGTTCTTATTGGCAAGAGTGGCTCAAACATTTCCAAGCTTCGAGAAGAGTCTGATTGCAGGATCGACATTGACGAGGAGTCCGGAAATGTCATTATCAAGGGTATTAAAGCTAATGCCGAGAATGTCAAGACTAAACTGAAGAACCTTGCTGAGCGCCTTGCTGACGAAGTCACAATCAAATTGGAAATTCCTCGTGAATTCCACGGTACTCTTATTGGTACTAAGGGCAAATTTGCCCAGCGATTGGAGGAAAAATACAATATTCGTCTTACATTTCCCCGATCTGGTTCTGAGCCCCAAGATGGTGCTGCTGATTCACAGGGTGCCGATGAGATTATCATTCGAGGTCCTTCTAAGGGCGCTGCCAAGACAAAGGAGGAATTGCTTGACTTGGTCAAATACGAAAAGGAGCACAACTACTCTGAGACGATCAAAGTTCCCACCAAGTACCTCGCTCGGGTCATTGGTCGCAACGGTGAGCTCATCAATGTTATCAAGGATGAGACTGAGACCCGTATTGATATTGGCCGCGAGAGTGGTGAAGAGGCTTCTTCTGACGGCACTGCTGACGTTGTTATTACTGGCACCAAGCCCTCTGTCACCAAGGCTAAGCAGCGTATCACTGATATTGTCAAGCAACTCGATTCCATCATTACCAAAAAGATTGAGGTTGATAGCAAATATCACCGCCTTATCGTTGGGCCTGGTGGCTCCAAGCTTCGGGAGATTCTTGAGAGTGCCGGTGCTGAGGAGAGCTATGGCCGTGCTCGAACCATTGACGTTCCCAATTCTGATTCCTCTGACAAGGACATCACCCTTAATGGTCCCCGTGAGGTTGTTGAGAAAATCACTTCCCAGATTGAGGATATTGTTGCCAAGCGAGAGTCTCTTGTCACTGAAACTTTGGTTGTTGCACCCAATAAGTACCGACTTGTCGTTGGATCTGGTGGCTCTGTTCGACGACTTCTCGAGAAAGAGTTTGATGTTTCTTTGAACATTCCTCGTGCTAAGGATAACGATGCTTCTCAAGGAATCACCATTATTGGTGAAGCTGACAATGTCTCCAAGGTCAAGGAACGCATTGAGGAACTTACTAAAGACAAGTTCAGTACCACTGTCGATGTTCCGCGGGGCTTGCATGAGTCTGTTGCTGATAATGGTGCCTTTATTCGTCAAATCCGAAACACCTACAACGTCGCTGTTAACCACGGTGGTGCCAGGTTGCCCAAGCGCTCGTCCACTACCAATGCCCCTGTTGAGGCTTTGGGGGATAAGGATAAGCTTTCTACGGACGGTTATATCTTTGAATTGGTTGAGGAGGTGCCTCCTACGTCGGAGGACGGTGCCACCATTCCATGGAACTTGACTGGCGAGGACGACGACTGCCAGGAAGTCGCTAAGCTCATCAAGGAGGCTATTACCAAGTCCCAGGGAGTTACAGCGGTTGGCTACATGGCTTTGGCTGATCCCTCTCGTTACCGTTTCATTGTTGGAGCTCAGGGTAGCCGTATCACTGCCATCCGTGATGAGAGTGGTGCTCGTGTTGATGTTCCCAGTGAGCGCAACAAGTCACCCTATGTTGTTATCCGCGGTACTCCCGCTGGTGTCGAGATTGCTCGAGACTTGATCATCAAGGCGATCACCAAGCCTGTAAATGATCGGGATTGAAGTTTTATAATAAGATCAAAATAAGGGAGCGAGGTTGAAAACGCGAAAATAGGGGGTTGAAAGGTGAAGTGAGGGTTTTGGTATATAAAATACTCATTGTTAAAGTTTAATTTTATTTTATTTTCAAGCGTAGTTTGTGTAGACGGGGGGTTTCTTTGCGAGGATGGCTGGCAATTAATATAACGCGTGGGGTAGTGTTTCATTGCCACTTCAATTTTTTTTTCTCCTTTATTGTTTGCACTTTAATTGCGATGGCTTCTTTTACGTTTAAATGGTGAGTATTTTTTATAATGCTTGTTTTAAGAGGCAGAGGCATAGATGAGCAGACGTTATGCTAGCAGTGCTTCTCGGTTTTGAGTAAAGGAGGGATGCAGCATAGATCGGGGGGAGATGGCTGGACTTCGAACGTTTGAACCTCGGGGGAGTGCACTAGGATGTCATCTTTTTATGCCCTTTTAGATAGTGCTTTCTTGGTGTATTTTTCTTTTGCTAACTGCTGTAGGACTAAGCCTGGTGCCAGTGAAGTCTTTGTCACTGGAACTTTTGATGACTGGAAAAAGACACTTCCCATGGCCCGCCATGCTGATGGCACTTACTCTTTGACTGTCCCTCTCAGTATCAAGGGTGATCAGCCCATCTTCTATAAGGTAAGTCTTATTTTTGCTTTCCTTTGCCTTGTGTTGCCTGTGCCTGAGATCCAGGCGCTTTTGGGTTTACGCCGTGCAATGAGCTCCCCAACTTTGTTAATTGCGGTGAACGGTACTTTCTTGAGTCGAGGAAATGTTGATTGTTGTTTGTGTTCGTTACTAACACTCTCTTTTTAGTACGTTGTTGATGACGTATGGGTCACTGATGACTCTGCTCGTGTTGAGTCTCAGGATGGAAATGTCAACAATGCGCTTTACGCCTCGGATCTCGATACTTCTGCTGTCATCCCTGAGAGTGGTCTCCCCATCACCGGTGCCTCTGCGATTTCTGCCCAGAGCAATGGCCCTACTACTGCTGTCGAGCCTAAGGAGGCTGCCCCCGATCTGCTTGGTGCTCCGGGACCCGTCATTCCTGCGAACGCTGCCGACATCAAAGAATTTCAGGAGGTTTCTACTGTTGATGCCAAGACCTTGAATGAGCCTGTCAAGACTTCTAGCTCGAAGAAGAGCAAGTCCAAGAAGAAGAAGGCTAAGAAGGCCAAGAAGAGTGGAAAGTCTTCTGATAAAGCTGAGGAGACTGAGGACGTGAGTGAAGAAGCTGAGCCTGAGATCTCTGAGTCTGCTCCTGCCGAACCTGCTGCTGAGCCTGCTGCTGAGCCTGCCGCTGAGCCTGCCGCTGAGCCTGTTGTCGAGCCTGTTGTCGAGCCTGTCGCTGAGTCCATTCCTGCTGTTTCTGAGCCTGAAGTTTCTGCTGAGACCGCTCCTGCTGCTGAGACTGCTCCTGCTGCTGAGACCGCTCCTGCTGCTGAGACAGCTCCTGTTGCTGAGACGGCTCCTGTTGCTGAGGCCACTCCTGCTGCTGAGGCCGCCCCTATTGCTGAGGCCGCCCCTGTTGCTGAGACTGCTCCTGTCTCTGAGGCTGCTCCTGTTTCTGACGCCGCTCCTGCTGCTCCTTCTGCTTCTTCCGCTCCTGCTACCAAGCCCAAGACTGCTCCTGCTGCTTCCAAACCGGAGTCTAGCCCTGCCACTCCTAAGAAGAAGAAGAGCTTCTGGAGTAAGATCAAGAAGGCTTTGTCTTAGGTATTTATTTAGATATGTCTGTTATGTGTGGGACTTTGCTTCTATGAGGTTGCATTCCTTTTACCGGTCTCACTGCCTGTTATTACTGGTGGTGTGCTATGGGTGAGGTAGGTATTTTATCGACAAGGCGGCATCTTTGCAGCTTGTTTGGATAGTGTGTACAATCTGTGGGGGGGTCATAGGTGCTGTGTTTCATGTCGTGTGGGTGTATTTTATTATTATTGACGAGAATATAACCTAATTAGAATATAAAAGCAATCAAAGCAAAAAAGAAAGAAAGATGTAGATAAAAATAGATTGCCGTGTTATATTCACAGTGCAGTTGGTTGCCATGTGTGTGACCGCCTCAGAGCTTGCAGCTCACCCTGCCACACGCAGGCCAAACAAAAAAAGAAAAAAAAACATGACACGGACAGGAATTGAACCTGCAACCCTTCGATAACAACTCTGCTAGGCAAATGCTGGAGTCGAAAGCTCTACCATTGAGCCACCGCATCATATGCGAAAAAATTGACACGGACAGGAATTGAACCTGCAACCCTTCGATAACAACTCTGCTAGGCAAACGCTGGAGTCGAAAGCTCTACCATTGAGCCACCGCATCTTTTTCTTGGAGGGAAATTGGGGAATGCACACATATACGGTTTTTTGCTGACAAATCATCCTGCCAAAAGTGTATGCTACATTATTAGAAATTTTGCTTTTTTCTTGAAAAAGTTATTTTAAAGATCTGAAGATAGTTTTATTGTAATTTTTGAATTTTTTTTTTTACCTGGGTGGATGCGAATTTTAGAGCATTTCAATAGAATTAGTGAGAGTTGAAAGAGATTTTTGTGGATATTTTTGCCGCGGTGTATGGCTACAACATGTCTGAAGTCTCTTCAATTCAGTGGGGGTTCTTCTCACTGTTTATACAATTTTTTTTTTATAGAGATAAATAGACATAGTCTACAAAGCAAACTGCGACACATTCCACCGACGAAGTTCACCGCCGATGAGTATACGTCAGCGTTAGCATGCAGTTCGAGAAGCTTGTGTCCAAGGACAAGACAGAGAGAGTCAAGAAATACCAATTCCCGAACTTTGTGAAGAGAACTACTGAAGTGAGAAATTATTTATGCTGAAGAACTCGCCACGTATCGCGAAACGATCAGCTTTGAGGATGTAGAGATGTCCAATAGCTCACGCGACACCTCAAGCATAGTTTCTTGCCCGCCTCTCGACCAAAAGCAAGAAAATGTGTATCCAAAGAGCGATCACATGGATCGCAGTCAAACCAGAGAAGAACCACCAGTCGACAGGACTTCTAGGCATAAAAGAAAACATCGAACAAGGATATGCAGAGTATAATACAAGAGAACGAAAAAGCACAAATACGCCGCAGAACAGAACGCAACCAAATTGCTTCTATTGAAAGCTTATAACGAGACACCGTAGGCTCGATTCGAAAATGGCACCGCCATGAAAAAGAGAGTGTTCCAGCGCCAAGAGACTCATTTTCCCCCCGTTACTATACGTAGATAACCAGTGCTCAAAGAGCGCTCGGGAACAACGATAATAGCTGACTATAACTGCGCTCAACCCTGGTGCGAATGAGAGTCAAGCCGCTCAGCCAAAATCCACGTATAGTATGACAATGTCCCCCCTTTCTAAGCCTGTTCTTATTTTAACCAAAAGCGCACGCCAGATAACTTTCAAGACCGACGAATGCCAACAACCAGCATCGTGAGACTATTGTCGAAAATCAATTCCTTCCTGGAGCCAAGATTGAACCACCAAAAACGCCGCGGAGACATATTTTAGCCTCACGAGCATCAAAACTCCAGATCAGACAGGATTCAAAGAAATAGACCTTAAAAGACCCACAAAGCTAGTCGGTAAAGCGCCCGATCCTGGAAAATAAACAAGACAGAAAAAGACCAAACGACTGCCCACCGTGATACCAAACGATACTTGAAAGCAAAAAGAATCCCCTTGCGCCCACCGTACCCTACCAAACTCTATACTGCCTAAACAGAAGATGAATTTCTACAACTTCTTCTTTTTTATTTTTTCAAAAATGATTCGAAACAAGCTTTCTCATGCTACACGAGTAAAGAAGAAAGTAATTGCGTAAACGGAAAACCAATATAATCCGACCCCCACTCAACTGCATACACAGGATACGCCTCAACCATATCATGTCACTGGCTCGTCTTTAATACTATAGCAATTACTTCCACTAGACACCATGAGACGGTACAAGGCATACAACATAGGGCTGCGCCATAAAAATGCCAAGGAAGAAAACACAAAAAGGTTCAACGATTGAGAACTTTATATCTTTTTTTTAAAAAAAAAACTTGCATTGTCTACAATGACTTCTGTATCACAGACACTGAGAACATCAGACGGGAGGCCAATGCGAGCACCAGAGAATAAAAGATCAGATCGTATATAAGGGATACGAACAATGGCGCACGAAACGCAAATCTAAAGAGAAGCAGTGCAATGCAATTTCAAAGTAAAGAACCGAGAAAAAAAATTCAAAGTTTAGCCTACGCATAGTGAGAGCTACTGAAACCTTATTCTGGAACCAAAGCAGCGTATCCACCAAAAGTACGAGATAAAAGGCAAAAAACAATTATGTATACCAACGAGAAGATTGCATTCCATAAGTCATATGAGTGCGTGCAATGCCACATGGCCATATAATCGAGAACAAGGACGAATAGCAGTACATACAACAAGAAAGTACGATTTGAAAAAGTAAAGGATCCCAAAGCCAGTCTCTATTCTTAGCGAAAACCTCATGTCAACACACCAGAGAACCCATTTCACAAGAACCTTCCTGGAAAAAGCACCAGGAGAAGCTAAACATACAAGGATCAACAACAGAAAGCAGAAGAGAACGAAGAATAAAAATAAAAGTAAAACTTAAACGACCTAATTGCAACACCAGCACCAATTAGCCACCGGGGCTGTGTGTGGCCCTTTTTAGAATTTTTGAGAGGACGGCCAAATGGAACAATCAGAAATATTCTGTAAAACCGGAGTCAGCTGATATGAGTCTTCGGAATTGCTATTTGCTAGAGAGAGCGGGGGAGCCTGCTGTCTAACCATATGCGAGGGAGTGCTAGACGTACACGGCGAAGCCAACGTAAGAGCATAATTTGGTTCAGATGGCCTTCGAAAATATTGATATTGATCACTACTATCCGAAAATCGACCATGATACGCCCACAGCGACGGTGCAGACGCAACCGACGGTACAGGCGATGTAGGTGATGTAGGAGATGTCGAGAATTGACGAATAGTAGCGGGATAGGACAGGATAGAATTAGGTTGGTTATCAGACATAAATGAAAAAGGCGCAGTATCGTAGCCCATCCCAACCGAAGTAGATTGTGTGGTCGAGGAGCCGTTTTGGAGGCCGCCATAGTAGCTATCAGTCTCCGATTGCTGGTTTAGCTTGATATCTTCTTCCAAACAAGGGGGAATAATAGAGTAAGGATCAGTGGTCATTGAACGAGGGTCAGTAGCCATAGAACGGGGGTCAGCGGAAGACCACGCACAGGGCGAACAGGAAAGATCAGCGCCACTCGGTCTCTTATACTTGAAATAATCACGGTTGCAAGAAGTCATTACATTTCCATCATAGCTCGAAACCAGGCGAGCGTTTGACCCACAGACTCCGAATCTATTCGTAGTGTAGGTAGGAGGGTCGACCGTCTTGGACACTCGGAACTCATCCCTGGAGTAAGAATTGCCCAAAACACGATTAATATGATGAGAACGGTTTGCATTACTTCGGCAAGTGTATTCTTGTATACGTTTCTGCATAACTTTGACAATTTCCTGATCGGCCTTTGAGCACTTGGCAAGATGCCGGACGGCACGAATGACCTCTCGACTAGTCCAGCCGCTTCCACAAAGCTTACAAGTGCAACGAGGATGTCTACCCTTGCAGCTGTTGAAGTTTCGCTCAACATATCCCCAAACTCCATCAAGGTTAGACGGTTTCGCCATTATTCGTCAGCCCAGGAATGCGAGGTGAAACAAAACTTCAATAAGAAATAAATAAAATACGGCCCAGAAAAACTGTTTCTTTGTAATCGGTTGGTTAGGAACGCTAAGCCCAAACCCAGCTTAGACGAGTAGAGAAGTAGCACCGGACGCAGCAGCCAGGAGCCCCCTCCCTGAGCGAAATGAATACCTTAGTCGAAAGCAAAAGGATGCGTAAGAAAATGACGTCCTCTGAAAGTAGTCTATATGAAAGACCGTAGTAGAGGCTGGTAGTAATCCGCCTGTTAGCTACTCTATTAGTAAAGAAGGATAGCGCAGAGAAAAAACCCTGTAATTAAACCAGAATCACTAAAAAAGGCTGGGGTATTTAAGTCAAAAGAATACAGCGCCCCCTCGGTCGATAAATATATGATATATTTGTACCTCACCAAGCCTAAACTTTTGACATCACTGAGAATATATATGAGAACTCTATTTGAATAAGAAAAAAATAGCCCAACTAGTGTTTATTTTTACCCATTCTCGACAGCCGAATTCAGGGGAGGGGAGAAACTTGAATTGCCAAGGCATATCGAATAGACAGAGTAGAAGCAGTGCAGCTGGACACAAAGGCTGCGGCTTGAAATTAAAATCTTAAAAATGACGCTTTTCCATGTAGTGAGCAAAATAGTCGCAAGGTGTTGGACGGTAGGTGAAGACTAATTTCAACCGTCTTAATAGAAGAGGGTCATATTTGGGTGTATTTTGAAACAAAAAGCCTTACAAATAGAAAACAAAAAGCGAGATTCGAGAACTAACCCCTGAGTGCAAGCCGTATACCGTAGAAGACCTGATGAGCGGAGGGGTATCATCCTGCTGGGCTCCTGATCATGGATGTTATGAAGCAAGGGGCCCAGGAAAAAAAGTCAAGACGCTAGCCAAGGCTATGTAGTATACAAAAGCAAAGTTATTGGCCAATGAGGGTTTCAATTATAGTTGTATGTTTTGTGACAGTGTGTCCAATTGTTGGCTTAGCTGGATGATAGTGAGCTGAGTGGAAGGAAATTTCCCAATTGAGGAACGAAGCAAAGCAAAAAAAGTAAAGAATCACGGAGATCAGAAGGGCTTATCCCCTCGGGCTACAGCTGACGTGACATTTACAGCGTAGAGAAAAAACTTAGAGCAAAGATACTCTAGCCAATGGCTTCAAATGTTCCACACACCAAGAGGCAGTACTCAGGACGACCATATAAAGAAATTTTAAAATTAATGCATGCATCGGGTGCGGAACCATCACGCATAACCCGTCTTGTTTGGTAAAATATTTTCCGCTTACTGCGTATATCTCCAAGCCACACAAATCTTGCTTCACATAGCAACATAACAGTACCCGAAAAGGGCTGTTTCATAAATATAATTAATTGTCCCAAAAACCAAGAACTTCCCAAGAATGGATCTTCCTTGCGCAACCTGCTAAAGAATGGATCTTCCTTGCGCGGCCTGCTGATTCTCCTTTCCTCATGCCTTTTACCGTTACATCCATCATTCAGCTCGAAGTTGGCCTTCGATGTGCTTCAAGAGAAATACCAATACGACCACATTGATGATTAATTCAGTAAACTATTTATATTCACAAAAAAGACTAGACTCCAACAAAAAACACAAAACTCATTATTTACATGACAAAAAGTCTGCTTTTTGTCTAGTAGTAATCATCGACGGGCAATTCAATGCCAGGAATCAAGTGCTTAAGAGGGTGCTGCTGGTCAATCATGCCGAGCATGGGTCGAGAAACACCCCATCCGCACTTCTCCAAAGTGGGAACGTCCCAGCTAGCAAATGTCTCCTTGGGGATGGCAACCTGGAGGATCTCCTCAGGCTTCAAGTAACCTCGGCTCATGAAGGTACCAAAAAGTAATCGCTCACCTTCGGTAGTGTTGGCACTACCGGCGTGGAAGACGTGGGAGGTGAAGAAAAGAGCATCACCAACCTCGAGCTCAGCGTAGACAGTCAAATCCTCGCTAGGAGGAATGGACATATCCCAAAGGTGGGAACCAGGAATGATTCGGGTGGCACCGTTAGCCTTTGTGGACTTCTTGCCAGCAACCATCATACCGAGACCGACCTCACGGCCGGCATCGATAACGTCATCCCAGACAGGAGTACCACGGGGGGCATTGTGGTAGATCATATCATCTCGGTGGAGATCCTGGGCTCGGGCATCCTTCCAGACAGAGTAGGCACCAGAAGACATGAGGACGGGGGTAGAAACAGAGGTAAGCTCCTTACCACCGAGCCAGTACTTGGTGGTAGTGGTGAGCAAAGCATCAGAAGCCTTCTGGAAGATCTCATTGGGGAAGAGACCGGTTCGGATAGACTCAGACTTGCCAATGGCGTTGGTGACCTTCTTGGTAGCCTGGGGGAAGAAGTCAATTCCACGAGCGGGCTGGGCATCAATAACAGGTCGAATCTCCTTGACGATCTGAGCCATGAGTTCCTCAGAGAAGAGCTTGCGGACGATAACGCCACCGGCAAGCTTCAAGCCGGCGATAACTTCCTCGGCGGTGACGGTAGCACCATCAAAGATAGGCACCTCAGGGATAGGGGGATACTGAACTTCAGCCATAGCGAATTAATGAATTCTTATTTAAGAGATTTATGTGGGAGCAACAAGGGAACAAGTGGCCCCCTTTTATAGTAGCAGTCCAGGAGGAGGAGGAAGAGGGG